>JAVKLF010000073.1:11044921-11060729 GCA_034783495.1 Millerichthys robustus | reverse complement strand
TGGGAGTATAAGGGGCATTAGGAACAAAACAGAGTGGTTTAAGGAGGGATGCAGAGAAGGAAAATAAAGAGAAGAAAAGAAGTTGCTTGTTGAGGGTGATGATGATTATGATGAGTCTTTAAGCAAATAAAAGAAATTTAAAAAGGGAGGACAGAGGAAATGAGAGCTTGAAAGAGGAGAGAAAGAAAACAAAAGGAGCAAATGAATTCACTTCCACTCGTCTCCTCTGTCCCGCGCACTGTGGCACGGGAGGGTCGTAAGTAAAGTCACCCTTACAGGCACCCTTCCTCCCCCCATCAACACCACCACCACCCCTCCTCTTCCTCCACCACCACATTCTTCAAGACGCTTCAGCTGAGGTTCGACCTGCGCCTGAGACGCACCGACCCAGAGACACACAGGCAGGAGGACAGACAGACAGAGCCACCCGGCAGCGTACAGAGGCAGCGCGGGAACACACCCGAACCGGGACCATGGAGAGCGCAGGCAACAGCTCGGACGCGGAGCAGCGGATCCAGCTGCCCCTGTTCTCCAACGACAGCGGCTCGTGTCGCAACCTGACCGACAACGGCAGCAGCTTCTCGGAGGCGCGATGCGGCGGAGACCCGGGGCTGCCCGGCAGCCTGGAGGACGACGCCAACTCGGTCATTATTGCCATCACCATCACCGCTCTCTACTCAATCGTGTGCATGGTGGGGCTGGTGGGAAATGTGCTGGTCATGTACATCATAGTCAGGTAAGACTAGACCAAAAAAAAAAATCTCTTAGAATATTAGAATATTACACCCACTTGGGTTTGTTTGTTTTTTTGTCTGTGTCGCACATATTTATTTTTTATGCTGTTCATGTTTCAAACAGACTCCTGTGACCTGTTGCTGTGCTGGGCGAGTGTGCGTGTGCTTGTTTGTGCGTGGCAAAGTAAAACCTAAAAAATTCGTAGCTTTCCAGCGTGGTTGCCGTTCGTGCGTAAAATGCCTCCAACCTCGCAGCAAAGGATTCCAGAGCGCAGGGCTCAAAGACAAAAAAAAGAGGGAAAAGAGAGAAAAAAAACCAACACTGTTGTGGAAAAAAAGAAAATGAACATAAATTTTAACCTGCAGGAATTTTTCTGATACTTTGATCCACAGCCACAACTAATCTGGCTGAAGATGCGTCACGTTACTCTCATGGGAATAACAACGCACCATGATGGAGCCTGTTTCCTCTCCACGCCAGTTAGAATAAAGTCTATAAATAGTTGGAACTAATGTGAAAGCAGCAGGCACAGATGTCAACAGGGTGTTCCTCTCCAGTCTGCTTCCGAATTTATTATTTTAAACGCAAAATGAAGAGTTTTCTCATTTTTTCCTCAGTCTTTATCAGATAGACCTAGGTGAGATAAGGAATAAATCCTGGAGAGATCTTGTATGTTGATTCCATTTTCGATCCTCTTTTGAACAGATCATTAAATTCTCTCTCTTGCTCTCTCTCTCTTTATACGTAGTGCCCCTTTTCCCCCCCCCCCCCCCCCCCACACACACACACACACACACACACACACAAAAAAAAAATAATAAAAATTACCAACTCTACAACATCTTCCCTCAATGAGCAATTTCTTACATATATTTGAACATTTTCACAAATCTTTGTGCTAGGCACTGCAGCGTTTCATCGAACTCTCACTGTACTAAAGCCAGATTTGTTAAAAAATATTTGACACATGCAGGGTCCCCCTCTGTGTGAACGATGCCCACTGGCAACAGCAACACCCCAAATGCCACCTGTTTTTGGAGCTGTCCCTCCATTTCTGGTATATATACTTAGCACAAAAAGTCAGGTAGTTTGGGTTTGGTAGATTGTTTTTGCCAAATCGTCTCTGACAAACAGCTTATTTTGCTTTTGTTATTGACTTATTGTCAAGAAGAACTGTCACAAAGAAATACTCTACCAAACACAAATTGTCTTTCTTTTTGTGCTAAGTTAATGTTAACTAGAGTGGATAGCAGTTAGGGGCCTTTTTCGAGGTGTGTCCTACTTTACTTGCTCTCTCCCTTTCTAAAAAGGACTTACTAGCATTCACAACATGCTGGCCAGGAGGTTAAACTGAAAATGTAAAATTCCACTGCAAAGTTTCTCTTATGCAAACTGGGTTAGAGAGGAACTTTATTCTCTTAAACTAGAATAAATCTGACTGACTTTGGTCAGTAAGGCTGTATATTTTGAAATAACCAGGAATCCCTAATGTGAAAAAAATGATAAAAAAGTGTCAAAAAGGAAAAGTTTCCTATGTGTTTCCTTTTATAAATCGGTACAACATACTCTCATGCCTAGTTTGTTCATGCCATCTTTTTATCACTTAGAGGCAAATCATGTTTGCATTTAAAATGATCAGCCTTGTAATGATATTCTGCCCCTCAGGAGTGGATTTCATTGATAAAACAAGTCTCTAATTGCAGATGAAAAGCTGACATTTCTGCTGATAGAACGCACACACCCCACCACCCCCATCCATCTTTTAGCTGAAGCACAGTGATGCTCTTTCAGGTAGAAAAAGGCATTAGATTAGTGGGGAAGATAGCAGAGCAGCAGGAAAACAACAAGAGCACTTGGAAAGGTGCCGGCAATGAGAGCAAGGGTGTATGGAGAACGATTGATGGTGATCAATGTGGACAAGAGACGGACGGGAGGAAGACATGAGGGGTGGGAGGAACAAAGGACGAGGGCGTTAACCCTGATGGGTTCAACTTACAATTACTCACTTCATTGGTTTGATGGAGTCGGTGAAGAGCAGTCAGGCAGACGCTGGGTTTCCTGTAGTCCAACTGAGCAAACAAGAGCCTCATTTCTGTCCTGATTTACTACAAGACATCGCACGGCTCCACTTACTGTTTCCTCTTAAATCTAATGCACATTCACCAAACTTGGAGTTCTCTGGACGCTCACATTTGTGCCAGATGTTATCCAACGCAAAATAGTTGATTACAATTGATCTGCTCTTTGTGCCCTTAAAGTGGCAAAATGAAATAAAGGACAATTAGAGCGCTGAACAAAAGTGAGGAGCGACTTCTCTTTTGAAATGGAGCTCAGGCGCCAGTATTGTCTTAATAACGACAGCCATCTGGGTGCGAGGCAGATGAGAGCCGCTGAGCTTTAGATAATACTTCCTTTTGCAGCACGTTGGGACACGAAGCAAGGACTGTTGATCTGAGCAGCTTGGAACCCACCTGCTCCTGTTTCATTTTCTCCAACAATAATACTGTCTCAGAGAACACAACCAGGGGTCTGTTCACAACCAGAGAGATGTCCTGGTTTCCCCAACTCTCTGAACTAATGAGTCTATGTAGGAATTACAAGTAAAGTAAAGCACCATCAATCAGGGTTGGAAATCCATCTTTCTCATTTTCTCTATTCCTGTTTGTTTTCTCTCCCTCTCGGCAGTGTGAGAGTGGACCACCATTTAGGTAATGGCACACACAGACGGATATTTACTTATTTTCTTGATCTCTTCAACCCCTTTTTATAGACTTGGCCTTGGAAAGCCGTTTGGACAGATTAAATAGAGGCAGCAGAGGATGTGAGCCTCCCCCTCTCCCACTCACACACTTACACTTCCCTTGCAGTCTGAGTAATGACAAATTCAAAGCCATAAAACCATTGCTCTCCCTCTCTTTACTCTTTTATCTCTGTCCATTTGCGGCCTGTCACAGGCCCCCTCTGCAAACATCTGCAAACTTCTTCTGGCGAGCAAACAAACATGACCAGTGAGGTGTTGCACACTCAGTTGAAAAACTAAAGAAGAAAAAAAAAATCAATTGCAGCAGGTTCCTACAAAGAATACACCACCGGTGCAGATTGCTTCCTGTTGCCATGGCAACACTGGGAGGTGTTTTAGACCAGCTAATTGCTAAATGAGTTCACTGTTCACCCCAAATGCCTGTCCCCACGGAGGCATCCAGTTTGACAAGCAGCTCTGGCTATTTGGTTGCACATTCAGCAGCTGGAGCATTTTCAAAGCTCAGAAAACAGCTGCACCTGCTGACCTGGACCCCACCCACTTTAACAACAAGTGTGGTTGCCTTTCCACATCATGTGGTTTCTCAGTAGAACTGTAGTCTAACAGGACAGGTGTACGTTTGAGAGTCGAAACCCAGTTATAGCAGACACAAAGTTGAAAGGGAAGGTGGCAGCGTCTAAAATCAGAGATCCCCACTAATGAATTGTTTTACCTCCCGCTGTCTGACCCATGGCGTCCCGTTGAGTCTCAGATAACAACCCTGCAGTCACTTGTCTGCCAATGCAACGCTCAACAAAGTCCTGGGTGTTTAAAATAGTTTTATAAAAATGCTTGAAGCTGATCTTGTCCTCCTGGGAGAGACGAGTTTCATCTGACGTGAAGTAATGAAGCTGTTAAAAGGAGATACCGGCGGGGGGTTTAAACACGATTCTAAGCAAGTGAGTGTCCATCTGTCATTACCAACACTTTTGTTAATTATGGCTATTTTTCTTTCAATTCTAACACAAGAGCTTTTGCTAAGCTGGCCTAAGGTGTGCTCCTGTTTAACTTAAGTAAAACATCTCAGCTGTAGCTGACACTAATGATCACTGTTGGCCTGGCTGAGGCTTAGTTTGTCATTTTTATGTGAACACAGTTTATTGTATTTTAACTCTATTTCACAAATTGAACCTTGACTCATTTCAGCACACAGCAGGGCCTTTCATGCCTGTCTCAATGAGTTCCCTGTTCACATTGAGTTGGGAGTTGAGAGCAATGTACATCAAACTTTACCCCAAAACTTTGGCTGCTTTGATGTCATAATCAAAATATAATTTCAAATGATGAATCTGCCTGATGAATTAATTACAGGCTATAATTAGAGACCATTACTGATGATATTTGTGTCTCTTATGCCGTTTACTAATAACTACTGAATATTTCTAATACTACAGATAATCCCATATGTTTAATCCAGTTTAAAAGATAAACCCCTTTCATGCTGCTCATCATGTCAGGCTCAAACCTACTGTGATCATTGTTTTGTTAGCGGGCCAAATTGCATGAGCTTGTGGGCTAGATGTGGCTCAAGGGCCACCAGTTGGTGGTGACTAACATCACCAAATAAACGCTGTCATTTATTATCTAATTATAGCATAATAGAAATAAATGTTTTTGCAGTTAACAGACAATCCTAGCAAAAATAATGGGCTGCACGGATTTTATTAACGTTTCATTCTGCAGACTGATTGTTCGATCCTTGTTTTCATAATACTGCTGGCAGACGTGCCGCAATCCTGTCAGCGCATCTGTGCCTGAATCGTTATCTCCTCAGGCAGTTGTTGTCTTGCTTTATGAGTATTTTATCTTTAATGTCTGCAGAAACCCTCCCAAATGTAGGGTCCTATTGAGGACAGCGTGAGTTCCACACCAAAAAATATAATCCTTTTTTGTTACAGAAAATATTTCAGTCTTTTTCGAAGCAAGAATAACAGCCAAATAATCATGTTCTTAAAAAATTCTGAAATCTGAGGTGATCCAGGCCAAACATATTATTTCCTAAAATAAACACTGTGTTAGCATCTTGTTTACAACATCTGACTGGACCCGTGTGCTGACATGACATGTAGCAGCGTTTCTAGTGTGGGGAAAAAAAAATTCCCTTTGCTTGATTTAATATCATATTTACATAAATAATCAACCTAAATCTGTACTTGGTGAGGTTTAGGTTTGAAAATAGCTGGATGAGTTAGGATAAATATCCTAGTTTTGTTTAAACTGCACCGTTCACCAACGTTAATCTCACTTTTAAAAGCTTAGTTTTCTGGGTTACCGAGGATGCCAATACAGCAGGGATTTTACATGCTCTTTTCCATACAACAAGTGATAACTTCCTTTTTAAACATTAAAGGTCAAAATAACAGCTTGCACTAAATCCTTCATGTTTCTTGAACAAGGAGGTTCTATCATTAAAAAAGGAAAAATATAATCTCACTAGCATAGTCAAATAAATATGTTTAATTTCTTTTTTTCAGTTCATACAACGTCATTTCAGTTTCAGGATTCAGGTTTTTGTTTTGTTCTTTATTTCTGCCACAGTGCTTTCACTATAAATGATGGGGGAGTTTGGATAAGTTGCACCTAAATTATTGAAACTGTTTTACAGACTGCTTCAGTTAGCGGGAGGTGGGTCATATGGGATAAAGGAGAATAGCTGCAGGCGAATTAATGCAAATGAGTTTTCTCTGAGCACACAAAACCTAGGGAAAAGAAATAGTCAAGCTTTTGAATCAGATTCGCCAACTTTTCTGTGATAAACGTGGACACTGTCAGCAGCACTGAGCAACCCAATGAAATCTGTGATTCCTTATCTACTCTCGCCTTCCCTGACCTTAGTTTTGTAACATCTGCTCTGTATGACACATGTAGCTGTTAACCTAAGACGCATAATTGTTACAGATTTTATACTGCAATTACCTTGTTGGCTTGAGGGTGCCGCCAAACTCATTTGGCACAAATGAGCCAGGAGCCGACCTGCGCTTTTGGCAATAATAAAACAAAAAGATGCAGGAGGAAAGCAGCCCAGTGTGAAACCCTGAAAGAGTTAAAAAAAATACCTAATGTCCTCCCTAAATGTGTGTGTCTGCACACAACAAAGAAGCACATAGTTTAACCTCACACCAATGAGACAATTATGAGAAGGGAGAGCTAATCCCACTGTTCCTCTTGTGTGTGTTTATGAATAATGGATTTCTTAATGTCACCAGACACGCTGGGAAAATTAGAGCTCTTTCAGTTTGGTCTTTCAGGAGGAGTTTTGTCGTAAGAAAGAAAGCAGGCAAGCAAAAAAGAAAAAAAAAAACAAGAAAGAAAGAAAGACAACGCTCTCAGGGAAAATAAATAAGATGATTTACTGGAAGAATGAGGTGAAAGACTGATGGATTATGATTGTTTAAACAGAAAAAAACCAGAACAATTCTGTTTTCTTTTTATATTTAATGATTGATGGAGGCATTTGGTTCTTTTGTCATTTACAAAGTGACTGACTCATTCATTCTGCTTTTGATCTTTTTTTGCCATAAAATGTGTCATATTTGATCAAGGTCCCAGCAATCTGAATATTTATCTAGCTTTTTCTTAGCAAAGAGTAAAACTAAAGCAGGCTAAACATGTCATGATGTTTGTCCTTTGAGTCTATTTAAGCTTATTAGTCATAAACTATCCTTAGTCATTCTTCAGAGTTAAGTATGTTTCAGTTCGTTTAGTTTTCTGATCATTATTGCTTCATTTATTCTTACCTCTGTTTATTACTCATCCATCCATCCTGGTTGGGTTGCAGAGGCAACAGGTCCAAGTGGGAGAAACAGACTTCCTCTGGGTTCTTGTATTTTCCTCTGTCTTTAAATTGTTTGCTGCCTTATCAGCTTTTTGCTTTATTTATTTTCACTTCATTCCAAGTTTCTCTAGTCCTCTGGATCACAACAACACAACAGAACAACGGAGTGAACAACTGACCTTATATGAACTGTGAAACCTGTTACATTTTGTCACCGTGGTTGCTTTCACTGCCCTTGCATGACCTGAAAGGGGGTGAAAGGTGACAAGATAACCTCAACCAGGGAGCCTCCTGTCCTTTGAAAGCAGTGTTTCTAGGCAACAAAACCAAGAAGCCGAATCTGACTCTAAATGGTTGTTTTATTTCTGCAGATGGTAAACCATTCCATCAAATGGACAGGGAATGTCAAATGAGATGAACATATGGTCGCTGAGTGCATGCAGTGTGGGTAGAAGTTATAAAACTTTGTGAAATAGACAAGTGTGTGAAGGTTTGTTATGGGGTTTACAAAGATAAATTGTATAAGTCTCTCAGTTTTTTTTATTATATCTCTATGTATATAATTAATTACATAATTTGACTCGTTATCCTCACGGCTTCATGTTTAAAACCATTTTCTTAACAAAATAACCATCGTCGCACAGAAACATGAAGCCTCAGTACTTCTAAAACTGTGTAACTGCTGAATTTCTTTGTCCATCGTTGTTCTTTACAGATATTGATCTCCTCAGATCCCTTTCAATCAGAAATAATCCTATATGTCACCTCTCAGTGCTGACGAATGATCTTGTTAAAGGTTTTTGTTGGCGTTCATGTGGAGGATCCGCAGTGTGTGTTTCGGTGCATATTAGCAAGTGAGTTTTTTTTTTGTGACAGGGCGGTAAATTGGGTCTAAAAGGATAAAAATGATGGGCGTGCTGAGTAACTCAGCTGGTTGAGAGGGCACAGAAGGAAATCACTGGATATATGTTTAAAACTGATCAACTTTCGGAGTCAACCCAACCCGATACGGCCACCAAGCAATATTTGCAAACACAAAAATGACTTTGGCAGAGATAAAATTAGCTGAGGTAGTAGCTGAGCTGATCCCTAACACATACTCTGAGGGCTAACTGATGGCACAAGATATTTTTTCGCTTAGCCATTAATTAGTAGTCAACTGTGTCCGTCTGTTAGCAAAATATTGTACAAATTAATTTTAGGAGTCAACACAGTTCAAAATGGCAATCTAACATGGCAAACACACAAATATTGCTGAAACTCAGCCAATTGTATCAGTACTGAACTAAACTTTAGGAAGGGAGTGCTGCACATCATGGAAATTTTTTTGCCAAAAACCTAACAAAATCTTATTTTAAATCATTGGCATAATGTTATGCATTTATTCAAAGAACAACATTCAGTTATTTAAGTAATTTGGAAAAAATAATCACATCATGTTAAACAGAGAAAGCAGGAGTAAAAATTGCATTTTGTTGTTTGCTGCTCGAGCAAGTTTTTTTGGTTCCCCGGGTGCATCATCCGTCAGCTCGATCAGCATCACATCTGTCACGGCTCTGTGTCCGTCCGTCTGACAAACAGCTCGACGGGCTGATTGTCTCTCTGCTTTCTGGATGTATAATTATTCATCTTCACTGTTTGTCTGCCAGTTTGGTGACTCTGTGAGTCACAGCAGATGTTCAGCGACAGCTCAGGAGACGGGTGTTATCACGCTGAATCTGGGCTTGTCCTCATAGAGTCAGGTTCGGTGATGGTGAACAAAGCTCACCCAGAAAGAAAATCTCATTTTAAAGTCCTTCACAAATCTTTCTCTTTTTTAATGCAACTATAGTTATTGCCAGCTGCCAGCTCTCACACTATAAGTGATCAAACATAACATTCTAAAACTAAAATAAGACTATCTTGGTTTAAAACTCTGACCTGAAAGGTGGTGTATTTGCATATTTGCCAAATGTGTGCCAGCATTCTCAATTTTCTTATTTTGTAAGATATAAAGTAAAGTTGAGGCGAGGCTTTAAAACTCAATCAGATTGTTTTTACTGTCTCTCAAAAGAATAATTTCACCAGTGCCAAAGCCTTCTGTTTCGTTCCTTCATTTCTTCTGAATTACATACTTTTTCTGAGTGAAAACAAAAGTTGGTAGCTGCTGAACTGATATCTTTCACCCCAATGACCTCTTAGGATGAGCCTGCCCCCCCATCCTTCTCACCCATTTATCCAGGTGAAGAATAAAAATCCTTGCGTCTATCCGTCAGTCTATCTCCATCCCACCATCAGTCATCCACAAAACACCAAGAGACTTTAGCTCCTCTGTTTGAAGCAGAAAATCATTTCCACTGTGGAGTAAGTGTTCCATCTTTCCCTGGTGAAGAAGCTGACACTCATTCCCTGCCAATTCTCACTTGGCTGCAGACTTCCCCGGTGCACTCTGAAGATCATGTGAGGAAAATGTTAACAAAACCATATCGCCCACAAAAAAACCAAAGATGAGACTTTTAAGTTTCCAAATCACCTTCCTCCTAGCGACTGTGGCTCATACAAAAAGAATGACCTTATAAATGAGAGAATATATGTTTATTGATGTCTTTATATACATGTCTGCATGTATTGAGCTCTACAGCATCCAGGCAGCTTAAACACGCGGACATCTCGACATCCTGTCGCTGTTTGCCACAGGAACACATTCCCACCCTGCACAGCCTCATCCATCATGCTGTTCGTCGCAGAGTGCATGGACTGTGTTACTGTACGCTTCTGAGCCAGAGGCTTCCAGATGTCTGCTCGCATCAGCAGCCTGTGTCTGCAACTGTGGATCTAATGGTTTATCTGCACCCGGCAGCAGACCATGAATCATACACAGGACTGCAAACACCCAGTCCGGCTCAACAGGGCTTAAGATGAATTGTGTTTAGATTTTCTGCGTGACAAAAGCCATAAAAAGTCAACTGTTTCTGTTCCAAACTGTTTCTTCACAGGCGTGTGGGTTTCAGTATTGACATTTGGTCAAATAAAAATATGCCAGCAAGACTGTTGATTCCATGGAGACTTGTTCCAAATCAAAGATCAGTCTGGTTCTCGAATGGGGACGAATGTCTGCCAATTAGCCAACGTTTCTTATGCTTGTCCGTTTTACAAGAATAATACTTTTCCTTATCAAACATTGCACCGAGAGAGCAAAACCCAACAGAGTAATACCTTATTGTTGAATTTGTTTGACCTTTCAAGACTCAACAGCAATAATTATTATGTTTTGTAATGTGCCATCAACTAAAAATAAACACAACTGATTTATCTTTTACGACGTCTATAAATTATCCTGGAGCAGAGGTTACTTTTGCTTGTAGACACTCATCAGCATCAAGTAATGAGAAAATAAAATGCTTCTCTGACTAGCACAAATGCAGAAAATAAAATGTGTTATTGGGTGTTTTTTTTTTTCTTGTTTAAAGTTTGAAGAAATAAAGCTCATTTCTTATTGCTGCCTCAGTAAATCAATCAATTATTTATTTTTATCTGCAGCAATGCATAAAAAAAGTGTTTCATTGGCACAATGATCATCTGAGCTCCGTCCCACTGGTTGCCATGGTGAAGCACACGATTCACAAGAGAAAACCCTCGGATATCAGCTCGTTAACATACAGGAACATTTGAGCGGCTCCATGCTGTCTACGATTCTCATGAAGCAGAGATGTAACACAAGGACAGTAAATTACAGTACGTCTTCAGCCTCGTCATCACTCTTATGTTCAACTTTAAAACTGTGTTTAAATTGGAATAAAAACCCCAATCAGGCATGGATGAGAAAATTATGCCAGCTTTTGTCTGTAGTTTTTGAATAATGAAATAAAATATTTGTTTTGGTATTCTAATACAAATCTAAATTCAGGCTCTTGTTTATGTCTGGTGCATTTTAAGTCTATTCATTTTAACAGCAGCGTGAGATTTATATTAACTATAATATATAAAGTTTTGCTTGTTTTCAGTCATCAGCTGAATAGATAAATTTAAATTGAGTAAGCCTAAGTAAGTATGTTTAAATTAATGACAAAAAAAATCTTTGTATTGATGTCAAAAACTGTATTTTTTCCTGTCTTAAGAGTAACATGTTAACAGGCTAATTACCTTTTCAATTATTTGACCATATTTAGTCAGACGAAAAACACCGACTACACAGAGTTCATTTATTTTAAAAGAAAATCTAATTTCCTTGAAAAATTGATTTTTTTGGACATGAGTACCCAAGGGCAACAAGATGCAAATAAACAGAAACAACAAATATAACCAAAGGATACAAAAGAAAACACAGAGTATTTTGTACAGAGGAAATTAGAAGAAAAAAAGACAACAAAGATAGTTAGCAAAGTAGGAACAGAAATGAGAGGAGAGCAGAAAATGAAAACTAACTGAAACCAGAATCAAACAAAATCCAACAATATGACCGGGCCACATCATTCCACAAATCAATCTCAGAGCTTGTATTATTTTCTGTGAATAGATTTAATGAAGTTTTAAAATGTGCATTAAGTTTTTCCTTAGTGAAATTTGTTCTGATTTGTGCAAAAAGAAAAGCAGGAGGGATGAGAGAGTGTCTCTCCCTGCAGGTGGGAGCTGCTTGGTTAATGAAGGATTATGAAATGTAGTTTTTCACAGAGAGAACTGCTTTGTCTTGTTTAATTATTTCTGCATCTATCTACGTTATTTGCCACCACAGTGATTATGTGCTTTAGGGTAATTCAATGTCATCATAAATTTGAGTTAGACAGGGCGTTATCATCATGGGTTTGTTGTTTTGTTCTCTGTTTGTGTTAGTTGTCAAAATTATCTTCCAAAATGAGTGAATCTTAGCAGCTGATGCCTATCAAATAATTGTTGCTGCCTGAAATATTTCATTTTAAAGTAAGAAAATAATGCAATCCACCCTTTTAGTGAATAATTTTGCTAATTATAACATCATCCAATTTCTTAAAAGTGAAGAAACACATGTTGATGTGCAGCGGTTTTGCAGGAAAATATCAACCGGACCTGCAATTATTCAGGACTAATCAAATGTACATACTGAAATGTGACGTGCTTCTACACATCAATTCACTATGAATACATTAATTTATTTTCTTTCAATTTTCAGTCTGCCGCTGCCTTTCATGCAAGAGTTTCAAACTAAAACCATCTTATGTTGAGAGAGGACGATGTTAATGCTGATTTGGTTGAATCTTATAAATGAGGTTATGCAGAAGAAGGTGCCTAAAATAGCTGGGGCAGAAGAATGAACGCAGGCCTCCTTTTCAAGGCTCTCCTGAGCTATAGCCAAAGGCTCTCAAATTGCTGCACAGCTGGTTGAGTGGACTCCAAAAGTCAATTCGTTTTAGATGTTTACTTTCAGTTTCATTCAAATCTGCTCAAAAGTTCACAAGACATTTTGCCAATGCTACAGACAAACAATCATGGGCAAACTTTGATCGCCTCTGGCCTTCAGCAGTGGGAGGTAAACCTTTCAGCTGCATCTTATCTGATAGGAAACCAGAAGTCCTTTTTACAAAACTTCACTTCAACGAGATCCACAGATGCAGGCAAAACTGTTTCTATACATATTTTATGGTCTCAACAGTAAACCCCCCACTGCAGTCTTGCCAATACAAACAAAAACTGCTGGTAAAATTGTTGATGTGTCTGGTAAAGCTGAAAGCTCCCTAATAGACATGAGATGAGGCTATTTTGCTACATAAGCTGCATGGAGAACACTCAGGAGAAACATCATCTGCAGTCGTGCTTTACGAGGGTCTTTAAGTCAGCGGGACGGTGGGGAGGTGTTGGAAATTTCATACGGCTTCATCACAGTCAGCCAAGTGAGACAGCTTTTACTGCAACGTGAGGCGTCTCGTCAATCCCAGCGCAAATAAACTCTGGTTTAACACAATAAGATACCAGAGGTAGACGTAATCAGAATTTAACAAACTAGCTGTTGTCTCTGGTTATTAGGAAGATCTTCAACAACTGGGAGGTGTGCTGCGACAAAACTAGATGTGATTATCTCAGCGGGAGGAGTGACAGTCGGGGTTTAATATACAGTATGAAAGGCCCGGCAGATTTTATGTATCAGAGTCAGCGTGAAGTTTTCAAATAAATTCAGTTACTTTGCAACATGGATGCCCCTGAGGACGTATTATGTGTCATTCTGCAGTAAAAGCAAAAATGTGTCCTGTGCTCTGACAGTAAATTAAAATGAATAACGGGCATACAGTCAGCTTGTTCATGATGGCTGTTCAAAGAAACGAATCATGTCAGGTAAAAGCATTAAAAAACGATAGGAGGTCAAACTGACATCTTTGGATCAAAGAGCTCATCGAAAGACAACATTAGACATGGACTCATTCTACAGATCTGCAATGTTGTGATTGACTGAAATGTGGATTTAAAAGTTAGTCATTCTGGCCTCACCAGGCATTCAAAGGTCTTAATCTGCAGAGGGAGACTTGTTTTTCTACATCCAAGAAAAATGGTTTAATTATTTTATGCTTTTGTTTAATGCTTGTCATCACAGCTAAATCTGGAAAAAACTTGATTTGTGGGACAAGCTCCAGTCTGAACCTAGTAAAACTTAAACATACTATATGTCTTTTCTGACATGAGTTCTAAACATTTGAGCCGTTTCAGACATCTGCGTTTTCTCCTCCGCTCTCTGAGCTGATGGATGCACATCTTTTCTTCTGTTTTCTATAAACACTCCACAGTCCCCGTTCCCTTTAAAATGTCTCCTTTCTTCCTCCAGTTCTCCTCCTTATTGACGTAAGGGGCATTTGAGTAAAAAACAGTCAAAAAAGGCCTGCTTTGAACAAAGACACTGCGACAGAATGAGCTTATTTAGTTAACTGGAATTGTTGTTCTTTTCAGTCAAAGTGGTAGGAAATAGACTTGCTCTTTAAATGCTCTTTTAAACTGAATCCTTTCAGTGCTTCAAAAACTCTTGCTCTTTTGCTTTCATGCTTCACATTGTTTCAGAAGCTGGATGTGATTTTTTAAAATATAAAATAATTAACTCTCTTCCATACCTATTTACAAAATTAGCTCTTATTACATTACAAATGTTTGCACTAAATGCAGTCATGAACTGATTTATATGAGCACTTGCACTTGGAAGGAAAGCATTTTTTGTGATGCTTTTGAACCTCAAGGACAATAGCTTCTCATAAACCTTTAAAAAAAACATTAAAATGATGTAGAGGGTCTGAATTATTCAGCAGATCACAGAGAGGGGTCAACCAGATGTGGGCCAGGTCTGGCAACGATGGCGCTGTTTTAAAGACGTCATGTCACAACTGGCCGGGTTGTTTAGTTTACAGTATGTGGAGCTGGCCCGTGCCTGGACCACCTCTGACAAACCACATTTGAGCCACGAAAGGGCCGTCATTCTGGACCAGTGCTGTCTTGAACTCGAGAGCCCTGGCTGAGTTAAATAGTGGGACAAACTTTGTGTGTTTCCTGCTTGTGGTTCATTTAATACCATTCAATAAGCATTCTGCGTGTGAGTTTGTGTGCACACTCTGAAAGCTCTGTTTTTCTATAAGTGCTCCTTGCTTTCTACCCAGATACACTAAAATGAAGACAGCTACCAACATCTACATCTTTAACCTGGCGCTGGCAGACACCTTGGTCACCAGCACGCTCCCGTTCCAGAGTGTCAACTACCTGATGGGCACCTGGCCGTTTGGTGACGTCCTGTGCAAGATGGTGATGTCCATCGACTACTACAACATGTTCACCTCCATCTTCACGCTCACCACCATGAGCATCGACCGCTACGTCGCCGTGTGCCACCCCGTCAAGGCGCTGGATTTCAGGACACCGCGGAACGCCAAGATTGTCAACGTGTGCAACTGGATTCTCTCCTCAGCCATCGGGCTACCCGTCATGTTCATGGCCTCTACTGCCATGACTCATAAGCGTAAGCACACACAACATTTACAGGAATCTTTCCCTGTAGTTCTTTCCCTGTAGTTTCTGTAAAAGTGTGTGACGTCAATAAGCGTACTGATTTTTTTCTGATAAAAGACACAGAACTGAAACGCTAACAAAGTCATCCTCACTGGATCATAACAATAACTGCAGGCAAAAATTCATCTGCTGGTGAGTTACTAAGTTGGTGCAGACGTTTTAAGAGACGAACCCCGAATGTTACACTTCTGTAGTAAATACTCACAACCAGATGGAGAGCTAGAGCAAAGAAAAAAATGCTAATGAGATTGCGATAAAGAGAAAAACAAGTGTTTGAAACAGGGGTGTTGCTAGGCATTAAGCCAAACTGGGGCACCTAAAGTTTAAGACTACAAACTTGTATCCGTGGAGGGAATTTGATTGGACAAGTCAGTAAACATCTGTCATGCTTTTCTTACACCTTATAAAGGTGGGAAAAATCATAAAACTGGAATTTGAATGAATGAATGAATGAATGAATGAATGAAATTTATTTCAGACAAATTAACAAATTTTAAATAATAAATAAA
>JAVKLF010000073.1:10937207-10951034 GCA_034783495.1 Millerichthys robustus | reverse complement strand
TGTGTGTGTGTGTGTGTGTGTGTGTGTGTGTGTGTGTGTGTGTGTGTGTGTGTGTGTGTGTGTGTGTGTGTAGGGGGATATTTTTCAGACTGCTGCACTTGTGTCAGGTGTCTGAAAACTGCTTCCTGGTTTTAAACAACCCCAATGGTGAAAAAGTTGGGACATTTTGTAAAAAAAAAAAATATCAATAAAAACAGAATTCAATTATTTGCAAGTCTCAGAAACCCATATTTTATTCAGAGTAAAACATAGCAAACACATTAAATGTTTAAGTTAAAAAAAACAATGTTTAGGAGCTGAAGCGACTACTTCCTGGATTTTTTTTCCCAAGTATATCAGCACGTGAGCTTTTCTTTTTTTAATACTAGTGTCCTGTCTGGAAATCTGCCACCAAGAATTGATTTTCTAATGCCAATGAGATCCCAACAGTTTTACTTTCACAGGAGGAACATTATTGTGTTTGTTATAATGCTCCGCTTATTATGTATTTAAAAAACTTTATTAGATATTATTGTGGTTCAGTGGACACAGAAACAGAAAAGTAAAAGCACCTGGGCTTGTCTATTGTGAAGCCATTCTGTTGTAATGGATGCAATTTAACATTATCTTGCTAAAACATGAAAGGCCTCCTCTGAAAAGGACGTCATCTGAATAGAAGCATATGTTGTCCTAAAACGTGTATACAGTTTTCTGCACTGATTGTGCCTTTTCAGATGTGTAAGCTGTCCATGTCATAGGCACTAAGGCACCTCAAGACCCCTAGGCGACCTCAGTGCGCTACATATTGTGAAATATTTTGGCTTGAAATTATAGCACTGACCGTTGCTGTCGACTTGGGTCAAAACATTCTCAGGGCACTGCAACATCTCGTGAAATCTCACAACATCGCATGAGACTGAGCGTAACATCAATTACAAGGTTTGACCGAAACAGCCATAATCTCCTCCTTTCTCAGCATAAAACAATTGTAGTTTAAAACACTGGCATGAAAGATGGTGGGTGATATGCATTCCTTTAAGACAGGCTAGGTCTTCAATTATAGCTCAGTTTGTATTTAAAGGCAGTCAGGAAGAACAATGGAAGGGTTTAGTTTTTTTATTGTGCAGAGACTTATCATGATTTGGGTTAGATAATGAAACAAAAACTGTATCCTGTTGTGGCTGTTTGTAAAAAAAAAGAAAAGAAAAACCTCTCACCATCTTGATTCCATTGCTCTGTGTAATCGACCAAACCAGATCTTAAAGAAGTCATTATTTGCTGTAAATCAGTCAGTTTTGCAGCATCTGTGGATTATTACACTTTGCCACGAGGACACATGGGGTCAGCAAAACTGTGATTTTGGTCCAACAAATGAGCTTTAAGGTCTTGATTATTTATCTATTGAGCTGTTTGGCACGAATGTCACTTCTCCCTGTGGTGCTGAAGGAGGGATTGTTTCGTGTGGGAACACAGGCCTGCAGCAGTGGGTGGCTGCTGTTTAGAGAATTGTGGTTCAGCTGTAATTATTCAAAGTGTCCACACATAAAACACAAGATCATGAGAAGTCTGAGGTTCACTAAAGGAACTGAATTTGAAGCAAAACAGAACTATCTTTTGTAGCTGTTTTTGTTTTGTATGTTTTTTTTCCTATTTCTCATTGTTCAAACTAAAAGTGCTCTGACAGATAAAGGCAAGACACCAATCCCTCATAAGTTCTTGATTTATTTCCCCATCAAAACCAAACAAACAAGCAAATAATACAATCAGCATCTGCAATACAACAATTTTTTAACAGAACTCATTTGTAAATATTAAAGAAAAAAGAGAGGATATACGGTTTAAATATAATTCTGATCTATTTAGTTCCCTTGATGCCAAAAATGTATCACTTGAGATTTTCATTGGCTCCAGTATAAATATGGAATAAGTGGTTGGTGTGTCATTTCTGAGACATTGATTTATTTAAACCAAAAGACATACGCCCCATGATATTTCAAGCAAACACAGCATAAATTGACCACCAAACCCACAGCATCCTATTTAAATGAGGTTTAATGATGATATGTTTAGCTATTTTACGTATGGGTCACAGAAGATGATGAGCTTATTCTGCATGTTCATTTTCTACACATCTATAATTTTGAAGAAGCAGCTGATTATTGGGCCCTCTGTGAAACACATCATGTACCAATGCATTTGAAAAACATTAATGCATGTTTTAATTGAATTTAAATGATACAAATTTTGATTTTAGCCATTTGACTGTAATGAGACACGTTTAGACATCAGTATTTATATTGGTCCTTGTCTAAAGTGTAGGATTTAATATATTCTATATACAAGCACAATAATTTGGGCCCAGTGCCATTGCCGTCAATATAGCCAGATTAACCACAAAACTTTGATTACAGACTCAACGTTTACAGAACAGCATAGAACAAAACACAGAGAACCTTAGCTTAAATAAATTCCAAAATTCCAGTTATGTGACCATGTTGTCCTGTGTTTTTACTTCTTGCAGAACAAACTTCCAGTGTTGTTGTTGGGTCATTCTTCAGACCTGAGACCAGGGGAGTTCGTGGTCGCTATCGGCAGCCCGTTTTCCCTCCAGAACACCGTAACTACAGGAATTGTCAGCACCACTCAGAGAGGCGGTAGAGAGCTCGGCCTTCGCAACTCTGACATGGACTACATTCAGACTGATGCCATTATTAATGTAAATTTCAAATAGTGCATTGTCTTAGTTTATTTTGTCTCCTTAGCAAATATTAACACGTGAAATGTTATTCTGCTTCACAGTATGGCAACTCTGGAGGGCCTCTAGTTAATCTGGTAATCTGCTTTTTAAAATTTTCAGTGGCAAGTGGCCAAAGTTTTATTCTTCCTTAACATGGAAAAGATTCAGGAAATTCAAGTTTATTCCACTTTTCCTATTTTTTCTTAGGATGGTGAAGTGATTGGGATTAATACGTTGAAAGTGACGGCAGGAATTTCGTTTGCCATCCCCTCAGACAAGATTCGACAGTTTTTAGCTGAGTCATACGACAGACAGTCCAGAGGTATGTGGTCTTGACACAACTTTTCACACTTTCATTGCTTCTCTTCAATGACAGTGGTAGAAAATAAACGTTAATAAACGTGCTAAGATTCCATTTTTACAAGCAACAAAGAAACTCAATTTTAGTGCAAGGCAACTGGACTTCAATTGTTACTTGAAAATATCACCTCTCATCCAAAGTTAGGACTCAGTGTAACTCAGGAAGCCTTTTGAATGAGAGGTGGAGCATCTTTAAGAAACAGGAGAAGTTGTCTATGTAATCACTTAAGACTGCCATGTTCTGGATGACTGTAAATCTGCATCAGATGTAGATGAAAACATTGTTCTGAGTTCTACTCAAGGGCTTTGACATCTACCACTCATCAATCACTCACCTTCTGTGTTGCTCTTTTTTAGGAAGAACAGACACAAAAAAGAAGTATATTGGTGTAAGAATGATGACACTCACTCCGGTGTAAGTTGCTTCCTACTTTTGCCAGCTGTGCATTTGGTGTATAAATAAACATATTTGTCATGCTTGGACACCAGGAAATGACAAAATGTATGTGTTTCTTTTGTGAAACTTTATATAATTGATGAGTTTTCTTCCTCGTTGTTTTCACCTTTCAGCTTAGCGAAAGAGCTGAAGACTCGACATCGTGACTTCCCAGACATCACCTCAGGGGCTTATGTTATGGAGGTTATAGCAAAGACACCAGCTGCAACGTAAGAAGGCCATTGTGCTCATGTGAAGCCCAAAAACCTTGCTAACTAAATTAATCCAAAACCTTTGTGTTTCTGGAAAATGCAAAAGAAATTGAGCCTAATTCACTCTAAATTGTTGATTGTTTTTTGACCCATCCTAATACATGTTTACTTAAATCAATCAAGAATTGTGTCCCTCTCAGTCCCTTCCTTCCACTTGCAGTAGAAATTGATACATATATTTAATCTCCTCACTTAATTTTATTATTCAAATTACCTTTCAACTCACACATGTATCCTCCCACCCAAGCTGACCTACTGGGATGTAAATGGATGGCTAACTCCAGCGTGCCTGAAGTGCTGTTGTTCTAAAATATCCCATTCCTCCCACTATGGCATCAGCCACTATTACAGCTCTAGAGCATCGGGGCGCGGGAGACGCTGAGGTCAGCCGTTTCCTTCAAAACCTCATGTAGGGAGGTGACTAGCTGCACTGTGGTTTCCTGCGCCTGCTCACTTTGTCTCTTTCAAGGCCTCATCAAAAATTACTCACCACTTAACTCGAAGATTTCTGCAAAACATTTCTGTGGTTCCTTGTAATATTCTGTGTTATTTTCTTGGCTCCAATGTTTGGGGCGTTTGATCATAATCCGTGTTGTGTTGGTTTATAGCTTTTTGGAAATCTTTACCGTGATGCAGAGAACCTGGCATTTACGGTGCTCAAGCAGCTGTGATTTAATGAGAGCGTTTCGTGATCGCTGTTGGGTTATTGGACGCTGTAGAAGGGAATGTGTAGTGTTTACATGTGGTCGTAATTAAGGAGCTATGTTTAAAATCAGTTTTATTATCGCCGCTGATCTGCTCTTTTTATTGTGGCAAAACATTTGGCCAACGTGTTATTTTTATTTACTTAAATGAGGATCAGCACCTCCAAATCTGAGGCCGTGGTCGTAAAAGCGACCAATAGAATGAGATCGAAGATTTTTACACCCTTTAACACAGTTCAATCTTAGAAGAAAAATAAATAATTTTTCTTTAAGAATTTGTCAAATATAATAACTCAAAACATTTAAAAAGGAATGTTGAAACTAAATGTACATTACAGCTTTTAATACTAATGAATTGCTAGTTTCCTCAAAGATTTTGTTATCAGCTGAAGAATTTCGGGAGGAGGTTACTGCTCCTTTGAATCAAACAGTTGGGGTGGTTCAGGCATGTGGTTGGGATGCCTCCCAGGGGAGAAGTTACAGACATGTCCCTCCAGTATGGCCTCAAGGCAGCCTGGGGTCATACAAGATAAGTATCTCTTGGTCGTGCTGGGAATCCCTCTGTGCTTCAGTAAAAACTGGAGGATGTGGCTGCAGAGAGGGAAGTCTGCGGCTCCAAACTTGGATTCAATACAACGGGGTTAAAAGTAAAATGATATTTTGGTAGGGCTTAAACTGCACCAAAATCAACATATTGTTCAGCTCAAATAATCAGGCCCATAAATCCAAAAGTATTTGCTGTTCTAAGCAACTCGCAGTTTCTGAAGCCCTCAATAGTTAATCTTTTCTTCTTTTCTTCAGTGGTGGACTTAAAGAGCATGATGTCATCATCTCCATCAACGGCCAGAGGATTTCGACAGCGACTGATGTCAGTGTTGCCATTAAAAAAGATGACACTCTGAAAGTTGTTGTTCGCCGTGGCAACGAGGACGCCATCCTCACTGTTGTTCCAATGGAGATTGATCCATGAGTCGTTATGAATTGCATCGCAGGAGTTACGTGGAGCTTCTCACTAGTGGACCTCATGTGGGAGGGAATTTCGACTGACACACCTTCCCTTCTGTGGCTGAAGGCCCGTCTAGAGAAGCATCACATCCAGGAAAATTCTGGCATTGTCTTGAAAGAAATGACTACAGGTGCTCTGAAAGCAGTGCTGTGCTTTGTTTTCACTTTTAGTCCTTAATGCTTTTATCAATGTTACTACTGTTTGGTCACAAACATTAAAAAAATATTATATATTATTGATGTTTTTTCCCCCTTGCTTTGTTTTTGTCCAAAACAGACTAAAACAAAGTAGGGACTAGGGCTCAGTCAGGCCTTCTGCTTTTTAAGCAATTTAGATACTCACTGAGCAAATCTGATTTGTATTGTTTGTTGTTTCCTAGACTCATTTTTCAAAAAGTACTGTAAGAATTACTTTTTTTGTAATTACGTGGTATATACTGGGGGGGGAAAAAAATAAAGGGTTTACCTACATTTTTCACATTAAATATGCTGCCCATGTCCTATTTTTTTCTTCTCATTTCTCAGTTTTTTCCACAAACATTCTTCTCTAATGGAATCCCAATTTTGCCAAAATATAAAAATATCCTCTAACAAATTTATGAGATATCTACTCAAAATTGTGACTTGCCAAGTCACAATTTTGAGTAGATATATCATAATTATGTCATAGAGGGTCTCTTTTTTGTCATAGTGACAGAAATAGGCTTCCATACATCTGTACCTAAGTCGATATATCAATATTTTCCTTCTGCGTGTGTGAAAAGTTTTTGGCTCGTGCTAATGCACACAGAGAAAGCCAACTGAAGTCTGGATTGAATTTGTTTTTATTGCCTTCATATGGGTTTGATAGCGCGGTCTGGTGTGATTCTTGGGCCAGGGGCTGAGCAGGCTGACCTCAGAGACAAAAAGTATGAGCCAAGCGAAGATCTGACCCACAATGCAATGGTTGCAGATGTGGGGTTTGTATAAACATACTCAATGTTTGTGAGAGAGATTTGTTTACCACATAAATGTTGGGAAAAGATGATAAAGTAGTTCTTATGAAATTTATAGAGACCAGTGCAAACTTAAAAAAACACAGCTCCTTTATGAATTTAGCTTTTTTTATGAGTGAATGTGAAATCCATTAAACCACACAGAAGATTTTGTTATTTTTTATTTTAACTCAACATGGCTTAGATTTACTGTATTTTGTGCTTTTTGACAGTAAATCTAACCTCAGCTTCTTAAACATCTCCTAGCTGTAAAATCTGGAATATTTTTTGGTGGGGGATTTAGCGGTCGGCTACCCAGTATTCACATTTGACTTGCAGACCAGACCATGTCTCTGGCTGATTATCCTATTTTCATTTTTCCATTTCTACGCACCACAACAAAACTTTGTTACAGAGAAGAGTTTGCCAGACACCAACTTGCATGACAAATGGAATTTACTGGATTTGATAACAATTTAACTTATTTTAGTTCATTTTTATTTTACAATATGGACTCCGTTGATGTTTTAAAGTATTTTGGAAACAAAAGTAACAGAAAAAAAGAAGTTGTAAAAGTACAGAAGAGGGATGTAAGAATCGCTGCCACCTCCTGGTTTTTTGTTTGGGTTGCATCCTGTGATTTATAAATCTTTGTCTCGATGAGTTTGAGCAGATTTTAAACTTAAAGGCTCTGTTTTATTTCACTAGGTTATGGATTCCAGATTCCTGACTTATTTAATTAAAGCCTGTAAAATGATCAGAGACTATAGCATGTGCACACACGCACACAGAACATTGGACTCAGTTGTAAAGTTTCCCTGTTCATGAAGGCAGGACTGCCAGACTGCCAGAACCAGACTTCTCAACAGTCAGTTATGCAGGGCAAGGCTGCATTACATCACCACCACCGGGCCTTGATGTACTGACATTTTCTCTTTGAATCCAACTACATCCAAATGTCAAAACTTTGTATGTTTAATGATGAATAGAATGTTACGTTTGTCCAAATGTTGCACAGTGATGACAGAAGTGGAGGTGATGAAGACACTTTTGGTTCTACGTCAAACCGTGATGCTTCTGAAAAACAGATGAGTTGCCACTTTCTCTGGAGGACACCTGAAACCATGTACAACATAACCAACTCTGCTGTATAGAAAAGAAAAAAACTTAGACAAAAATTGTTTGTAAAGAATTGTTTTAAATGTTTGTAGTAACTAATATTACCCTGTTTCTGAACTTCTGAATTTCAACAAGTATTCAGTTCAAGTATTAAGATTTGGTTTCATTATGATAAGAAAATTTGGTACCTGAAATATGTGTTTCACTGTTCATATGATGCACTCAGAGTGCAAACCAAAAAACTAATTATTTGTGTTATGCCTTTGAATATGTTAAATGACAAACTTTTTTGCTCTTAGATTTCTGTAAATATATGACCTAAGTACAATTGAGTAAAGGTAAAATTTGTGGGAAGAAGCATATTTAAAATTTTAGTAGGCAATATTGTGTGTGAAAATGTTTCTAAAATAGTCTGGAATTAATAAACTAAACAACCGCTATAAGCCTGTACTGTATCACTGCAGAGGGTTTGCATGTTTTCTTTGTGCAGGTGGTCTCTAGGTACTCCCACAATCCATATTCCTACATGTTGAATGAGCTGGCAACTCCTAAATGACCTCAGGAGTGATTGGCTGCGTGCATTATGTGGCTCTGTTTAGGGCTCTTGTTGAGCAGGTGGGCCTACAACTCTGCAAAGACAAAGCAGGTACAGTAAATGAGTATCTACTGGCTCTACAGCAGCCCCTTCTAGTGGGTATAATAGGCAATGAACATACTGTATAATGTCTATCACAGGGACACAAAAACATAGCTTTACAACAAAATCCCCCCTCAACAAAATTAAAACGACAAAGTCAAAATAGGTCAAAATGTTATTTAAAAAGATAAGGAGACTGATCTATCAGGCTCATGGTATGTTCAAATTTGATAAAAGTTGCCCTATTGTTTATCATAGTCACAAACCGACCATTTACTCTTTTGATTTGGCACGTCATCTAGTTAAAAAAACGATCCTGCAGCGCCCCCTGACGCTTATTTTGATTTTATTTTGAACCAATCAGAGACGCGTATGTTGATACAACCTCAAAGCGTTCCTGTCTCTGATTGGTCACTTCTGTTGCAACAGCGTAGTACGTGATGGGGGTCTTTCCAAGCATCGAGGAGGGAGGGGATATTTTAATGGCCGTTAGTTGCATCTAAAAATGCATAAACTCCGGATTATCTTCTTTATTTAAACAGGTGTAGCGTCTGGTACGTTTGGGACGAATTTCTTTTACAACGAACATTGCTTTTGACACATATTTAGAGCAGAGATGTTTTTCTAGTGCCTTTTCTTCTGCTCGGAACGGACTTTACCCGCTTGATTTGTTCGTGAGTGGCTGATCAGGCCTCGCCGGCTGGAAACAAGCTGACGATTAGCTGGAGTTGAAGGTAATAGTCTGCTCTGCTCTTCCCCTCATACTTATTAGAACTTTAGATATTAATATGTACGGTTTCTACGTATACGTACTCAATTGTGTTTGAAAGCAATCTCTCCAGCATCAAATATTGTGAGGTTAGAAATGTAAACAAGAGACTTACGTTAGCCTTGCTAGCAGTATTGAAGCTAATGGCTAACTTTACACTAGTTAACTTTACACGTAGGCCAAGCTGAAGTTTGAAGACGTAAATAAGTTATCTTCAATGTCAGCTGCAGGGAATGTAATCACTTCTCAGGGTTTTGAAAGTTGATCACACTCATTATTTTTGTGCGGTGTCGCCCAGACGTAGGAATGTATTTGAAAGCTAAAGCTAGCCATGCTAACTTGGAATGCTATCAACTATCAGTTGACTCAACTTTGCAAAATTGACTGACTTTGCCAAAGTAAAATACTAGTTTATATTTTCAAAAGTGTTTTAATGTTGCATAACATTTGCATTTATATGGGTATTATAATTGATAATAACTTTATTAATTTGTATTATCATGTCCACTTGATAACATGCTTTAAACTATTACAGTTGTGCGTGATATTTTTTTTATATAAATATATGAAAGTGTGTGTTGTGTATGACATGGTCATTTGTTGTCATTTCTAATTGAAAATGTAGACAATTACCTTTCCCATTAAAACGTGCATTTTTGCTTAATATTTTGTTCTAGCCATATTAACTTGAAGTTCAATACCCAAGGGCTTAATAGTTCGATTGTTCTACAAATAAAATGTATAAACATTCACTCCCAGTGTTATTAAACAAAACTATAGTATGGGAACGTACAGAAAAGATGTCCATTTTTCAGTTTTAGATTATTGGGGGGCAGAAGTCTATACAATAAAATATTGACTGATTCAGAAAATGCCAACTTTGTTTTATAAGACCAGCCATGTTCACAGCTGTTATTTGTCTTGTTGGTGTGTAAGTGCCTACTGATTGTACAGTTTACTCAACAATGAAATTAAATGCTAAATGTTCTCTGCTTCTGTCCACAGAGAATATGTAACATACAGCAATCAACATGACATCCAGATTTGGTAAAACATACAACCGCAAGGGAGGTGAGGCTAATTCAAAATTTGAAGAAGTATTCTCCAATAAAAAACCCACATTGACTACAAAATGGGGGGAAACCACCTACAAGGCTCAGCTAGGCTCTAAAAGGCCTCTGCTAAAACCTGGCGAACCTGATGAACCCAAAAGGCCCAGGCTTGAGGACAGTGACAATGAAGAAGATCCATTTGGTTTTGACAGTGATGAAGAATCCAAGACTGTATCCTCTCACAGTGTGTCTGAAGCAAATATTGCAGAAAAAGATGCAACAAAAACTGCTGAAACGCTAAGTAGAGTGACTGGCGCTGTGGTTTTTTCTCAAGGCTCTGCAAGTGTAACACCTAAGTTTACAAGTAAGTAAACAAAAGAACACTGACCCAAGAAGGCCACTGTAATGGTGTTTTATGTTACAGAATTTGCTGTTAATGCCACTTGTCATTATTTATTGCTTAGAAATGACCACTAGGTAGCTATTTCAGTTCAGATTTTAACCATAATTTTCCTCTCATTTCATAGGTAAGCAAACCTCAGAAGAGAAGAATGTTAAAAACAACCAACCGTGGTACAAAAGTGCATTGGATAGAAATCAGAAACCTGCAAGCCTGACCTCTTCTTCAAACACACTCTTTTCTGAAAGCCAAAACTTCTCAGTGTCCCAGACACCTGTTCAGTCCTCTCTTTATTTAGATACCACCTTAAAACTATCAAGTGATTCACCGGGAGGAAGCAAAGACCTCCAAACATCTTTTTCTCATGATGAATTTTCATCAGAGGAGGTAAAGAGTGTAGAGCAGGAGCATTCCACAGAGCCTCCACCAGAACCAGTAGACAACATTCCTCCCTCCCCATTTACTCTCAGAGCCTCAAACTGCAAGAAATACCAGCGGCCCACCCGACCTGATAAAATGCATTCTGAGCCTGTTGAAAGTAACAGCGACAAACTCACTGGTACAGCGGGTGCCCAAGATAAACCCAATAGTGTCTTTTCTGCTGGTGCAAGTAGTACTGCTGCCAGTGCTAAACCAGCAGCTAAGCCTGCAGGCAGAGGTGGTGGGAGAGTGCGGGACTACACAGTTCTGCACCCATCCTGTGTATCAGTCTGCAATGTCACCATTCAGGATTCTGTTGAGCGAAGCGTTGATGAACTGGTGCCCCCCGCTACCCCTGCTGACCTCGGAGAGGCAGGTCAGATGAAGAAGAAGTCTGATGCACAGCCACCGAAACCGGCAAGGTGAGTTTTTTTTTTTATGTGTGCTTTGAAAGTAGCAATATAAAAAGGAATTGTTTAAGTTAGCTTTTTAAATAAAAAAACAGTTGGATTGCAGGCTGGCTTATAGGGACATTGCTCTTTTGGTTTAAAGTAGGGCTTTGCGTGTTAACTTATGATTAGTAAATATCTTGCATTAGATTTCCCAACATTTGTGTTGCTGCACATAATTGCATGCTTTAGTTGTTTTGATTTAAGATGTACAGATCAGTTATTTGGAAACAAAACTATTAGAAGATGAAGTGTTTATGGTAAGTCATACTGCCTTTGTTTACTTTGGTTTTAATAGTTTTTGACATAATGTACTGGATTTACTTTTGGTTCCCAGACTTTGAGATAGGATTCTACAGTAGATGTGGTTTTAGTTGTGTTTGTACCATCTCTTTTTCATAGTTTGAGTAAAACACTTCAGTAATACTGAGAGAAAGAAACTAATATGTTTTTTTTACTTAATTTTTTTTTCAAGGTTTAGACCCACCCAAACGAAAACAAAAAAGACGAAGGCTGAGACCAAACTGGAGTTTTTTGGCTTTGAGGACAAAGAAGGCGAGGAGGATAAGGAGGGTTCAGAGGGTGTGGCGGCAGGCAAAAGTAGCTACAAGATCAAGTATTTTGGCTTTGATGACCTGAGCGAGAGTGACAGTGATGATGATGATGAGAGCTCTCGGGTCAAAGAGAAAAAGGCCAAAAAGGCAGCCGCAGCTTTAGCTTCTTTGAGCTCTAGCGTGGACAGTCCCCATACCAGCGACTCTCAGGACAGTCAAGCCAGCAGTAACACAGGTGAACAAATGTAATGTTAGCAAGACTAGATCTGTGTTGACAATTTGGTAATTTTTCTATCTCATCCTTTGAAACATGCTTAACGTTTCCTACAGATGCTTTTGAGTTCTTAGATGACTCCAGCCCAGGTGGCATCGATGGGCAAAAGGGGCGACCAGGAAAGCCAAGTGACAAATCCAAGGACACAGGCAGTGGTTTCAAAAAGATTTTTAGTGGACCTAAAAAGGTATTATAATATGTTTATTTATTATTTTCTTGTTTGTGCTAATAATTTTTTGTCTCTTATGAACAAGTTTATTTTAATTTGTTGTTACAAATACGTTAACTCATAAAACTGAGCGGACATAAACTATAGCTCTGTAGTTACACCCGATTGTTTTGACGTTGAGATGAAAGCTTTAGAGAAAAATAGGGAAATCCAGAGGAAGTAGGAAGTTTATAAGCTAAATGGAAAACACTTAGGGCAGTTATTTTATGTAATTATATTCTGCGAATCAGCACTAATGTAGGATGGAACTACATTGTGAACTCGAGGGCTGAATTTTGTTTTCCATGGATTATCTTGTAGTTGTTGTCCCACATGAAGTGACTAAATGTGTGCTTGGAAGCATGCACAAATGTGGGCTTCATGCACAGAGATTTGAATCTTACCTCCTGATCAGGCCTGTATTTCTCAAATAACTAACTTCCAATTTGGGATGTTTTTCTGCCCACATTTTCTTTTTAAAATGTAATCAAGTTTTGCAGTGGCTTTAGGTTATTTGTGATCTGTCCTCCGAATTCAGCTTGTTTACTCCTTCCAACGTGTTTAGAAGTTTCTGCTTTGCGTAATATGAACTTGAGTCACACACAATGTGTCTTTTACAGGAAATATTTTCATCAAAGTAGAGACTATTAAATGTCATGCTGAGCCTGTACTTGTCCTAGTTTATCACCAACATGAGCTTAGTGGCACTAACTGATTTAACAATAAATATACAAGTTAGGATAAATTTTGTTTTTATAAATGTAAAATGGAAAGATTTATTTATAGGCTTTTCATGCATTTATATGCCTGATGACAAACGGTAGAATGATTGAACAAATAAGGCCAGTTACATCATATTACACTTAATATTTTTTCTCTGTCAAAAATAAGAAGTCTTTGGTTTTTCTTGTGCTCTAGTCCCCATCTAAAGCCGTGTACAATGCTCGCCACTGGAACCAACCAGAGCCCGAGGAGCCGGTGCCTCCACTTTCTCGATCTCATACTGCTCCGGTGAGATATTATGTTTGGCTTTATTGCCTCTTTCTCTACACTAAACACAGTGAAGTCTGTTGGGGCGAATATATGTATGATTTTTAAAGCATTTTACTTAAATGTTTACATTCTTCTTGTGCACATATAGGACAAATGCTATGAAAAGGTTTTGTTTAAAACATGTGTTAGTGTTTCCCTTTTGTTTACAAGTCATTGGTCTTTTTAGTGATCATTTTTGTTTTGTCCTAAATTGTTTCTGGAATTATTTCACTATACAAGTAAACCTGTTTTTTGTTTATTTTGTGCTCAATTTACTCTACAGAACTAAGTGTTGTTAACTTCACCCTATTTCATTTGATACCTGTAAGCAGCAGTTATAACAAATGCTTGTGCTTAACAAGCAGTTTATCTGTGGTAATATGTGCAGACACCCCATTACACAGATTTTGTTGTTTTGTTGTGAGCCTCACTTCACTTTGCGTGCT
>JAVKLF010000073.1:10890153-10902760 GCA_034783495.1 Millerichthys robustus | reverse complement strand
ACACTTTTTTTGTTTGTTAAGACTTGTGCCACGTTTTGTAACAAATTAAAAAAAGTCAAATTTTCACTTCAACGTTCGTGAAGTTTTCAATTAAACAGGGCCACCAAAGCAAATCAGCATTAGCTAACATGAAAATGGCTAAAAACTCATGTTTACAGATGTTGAAATTTGGTGTGGTAGTAGCTGAAAGTAATTGAAAACAAACTTTGAGCGTGACAACACCTGATACAAGCTCAGGCATAATGCTATCTAAGATTTGTAACTTTATTGTCTCAACAAAGGACGATCTTAGTCTTAAACTCTGACATGAAGTGACTTGAACTTCTACAAGAAGTGCTTAGCTTTTATTGTTTTATTTTGGTGGTTGATGGACTTTTCATTATTTTTTTAGACCCATATTTCTAATAAATGTTTGCCAAATGCAATTTCATAACTTCAAAATAATTTAAGACCTTTTGGACTATCTATTTTTTTGTAAAACATTTAAAACAAATAAACACCTAAAACCACCTAATCAGCTTTGAGCCACTGAACGTTTACATGAAGAGACTATTAATAAAAAGCCTAGTATTGAAATATTTATTATTGTATTTCTTCAGGCCTCACTAATTTGGCTAGGGAATAAAAGGTTTGTGTTGTTTCGGTTTCTTCTTCATTGCAGAACTGAGCTGTGATGCCAACAAGTAAATTAGATGAAACAAACAGACTGAAACATCCACCAAATGTGCAGCTTCATTAACGAGAGAAGACACGTTTTTGGTCAACCAGCTCTGCCTGAAACGGTTCGATCTGATGCCTCACAATGAAGTCGAATCAAACAGTCTCGAAGTTTTCATCTACGGTGAGCAGGCCAGCTGAATCTGAGGCTGCAGAAAAAAAAAATTAACATTTTTTCGTCCGATTTGGCAAAGAACGTGCCTTCAGCGGTTCCCCAGAATTCAGGGGAGATTTCCGCTGAGCAGCTCGACCTCACAACCTAATCGGCAGATCTAAAACTCCAGCACAGAGCTCCAGGCTGCACCGAGAGGGCTAAAATCCCCTCCTGCTGTTGCTTCTTCTGTCCCCACATGCCAGGACACAATTAATTCATACTGCTGGCAGCCTTGGACCATCCCAGTTGTGCCGCTCTCATCCCTAGTGCTCATTCTGTCCTTATTTGCATAATATCAATTTGCTTTATAATAGCCTGTTGTGGAGCAAGTTTGCATAAATGAAGAAAAAAATGAACCAAAAAAAAAGAGAAAAGTTTGCCATTTAGACACACAACTTCTGTTCTTTCTTTGGAAGTGAGGGGATTTAAACCTTAAATGGAGAAAACGTGGACTTTGACTGAACTTGAAGGAAATTTGTGTGTGATGCTATTTCTAACAGAGTGAGAGAGAACGAAAAAGAAAAAGCTCTGATGGCAACTCTCGGAGGAGAACCACGTGTCTCTGTGTGGAAGAAGAGGAGAGTGTTGATGAATTTAATCACAGATAGGCAAACTGGCCGTAGGCTGAGTGAACGTGTAAGGAAAGAAAAAAAGAAACACCTCAATGTCTCTCCTCCTTGGATGAATAATCACACAGTCCGTACACTCCTCCTCCTCCTCCTCCACTGGCTGCTTCTGAGGATCACACACAAAGTAAGGAGAGAGATTCAAAGTCAGAAACGGAGACAGGCAGGAATGAAGAGATGAAGGAAAATAGAGCGAGAGTGATGAGATGGGAAGGTGCAACAGTGCAGAGGAGAAAATTGGGTGTGGGTAAAACTAAATCTAGAAAGCAATCCCTGGGCTCACACTTACACTGTACAGTGGAGCCAGAGCTTGTATAAAATCAGCTTGTTGGGATGAGTAAAGATAAAATCATCGTTCGACACATGACTAAAAATAAATCACCAGCCCTGTTTGAACGTTATTTACGCTGATAAGACAGAGATAAGAGAAAGCGTGACAAAAAGAGATTTGTTTGATTCTTTCCATTTATCTCACCAGTAAGAAAACAAAGCTCAGGAATGTGAAAGGGGAGTTGTGAATCGTGCGTGTTTGGATTGTGATAAAACTGATCCCCCCAGGAAATGCCCCCATGCTCCTATGCACAGGGTGTGTTTGTTGACAACCAAAATCTTCTTTTGACCCTTTTGAGCCTGAAGAAATTCCGTTCCCTGCTTTCAACACCTGAGGTACTTGTTGATTTGCAGTTTTCTTCCTCCCTGCGCCAAAAATAATCTGTAGGTGTTCAGAAACCAAGTCTACCATATAATCTGTGTGGCAGATTCCCACTGAATGCACCTAATATACCAGGAAGAACATCACAGATTTAGTTAAAAATACACACTTTGCTTTGCTGAATTTTATTGACTAATGTAAAGGTTGAACATTTTAAGTGTTTCTCCAAAAGACTGATGGGACCTCTTTGAAACATTTTATCTGAATGAAAGCCCAAATTCTCCAAGTTTTAAATTAACTATCAAAGAAAAGCAGTGAGTTTTCAAAGTTTTAAGTTTTGATTTCTTTCTTTCATAAAACAGGCTTGATTAATCAATTATCAAAATGGCTCATGCTTAGTTTTATTGTCCGCCAGCTACTTGAATAATTGAGTCATTGTTTAAAGATTTAACTGTCTTCAAGGCTTGTTGGAGAAGCGTTACCGTTTATATCCCTTATTCTTTGGCTTTTAGAGATCAGCGGGGGAAAAAAAGAAACAATACCACAAAAACAATATAAATTCATCTCAAGCATTAACCCACTGGCTTAACTCCAGTAAGTCTTGTTGTGATCCACCTTCCATACCTCTTCGTCCTTTTATTTGTAGGTGAGTCATTTAAAACCAGCGATGCAGCAGTTTGACCTTAAAGCTGAAAGAGTCTAACTTTTCTTTTGAGCCGCAGGATAATCCTCTTCAAAATCCCAATAGCATATTTGACTGTGGGCTCCAATATCCTGATCAAACATTTGTAGCCGCATAATATCGCAGCAGCGGAATCAGATTGAGGCTTTAGCTAACGTACTATAATTATGCAGATGAACAGTATGATGGTGCATTTTATTATGCACATTTACCTGTAGGGCTTAAATTATATTGGTGTTGGCTACAGAAATGCACATTAGCTTAAATAAAAACATTCTTTTAAAACTTGTTTAATTGTTATATTATTATTATAGATTATACATATAGGAATATATACAATATGTACAGTTGCACTAGAGCAAAAAAAATGTACTTTAAAATAACTGTCTTTGAGACCTCAGATCTCTATTATTCAGAACATGTCAGGTGTGGAGAGGGGAGAATCAAAAAATGTGAACAATGAAGCCGAGGAGCTGAAGTATGTATGAAAATCTTTAATAGTAAAACAAAAGGCTGGCAAGGCATAAAAAAACAGACAAGCACAGGGAGCAGAGGCAAAACAGCATCAAACTATAAATAGAAACTTTAGGAAACAGAAAACAACATAAATATTGATTACAAATTGAGCAAACAGCTCAAAACAAAGCTACAAAGATAGTGATTTTAGAACAAGTGTGGATTTTATGCATAAGTTCAATGCTAGACTTTAATACAGCCTTTTTTTTAAAATAAAATTTCGATACTCCATAGACACTTTTGCCTATTTTCTCAGTTGTTGCCCCCTTCAAACAGATTTAGTTTTAAAACAAGACGGGCCTCTGCTGTGAATTTTTTACTTTACCTCTGCCTAAAACTAACGCACCATCTGCACATCTCTTATCTTATTTTATCTACTGACTGAAAATTGCAGTGACTCACCGTTTTTTTAAAGCAAATACTGTATTTATTAGACTGCATCAAATGGAAATTTCTCAAACTTATGAGAAAGTTGCAAGAAAATATGTGCAAATTTAAAAGTGAATCACAACATTGTGGGCCATATGGAATAAGTTCAGGGGCCAGATGTGGCCCGGTGACCACCAGTGTCCTTCAAATTGCATTGTCCTTTCTGAACCTCAGTTTTCAGCAAATGTAATTTATATTGTTTGTGCACTTTTGCCTCCCACAACAACAGCTCAGCTAACAGAGATGCTCTTTACCCAAGTTGACTTTCCAGCTGCAGCGTGCTCTGACTCACGGGAAGCAACGAGTTCTGTCATCGATCACAACAACATCTCTAACACGTACACAAAACACAGGGACACATGGTCCCTTTGCTAAGCTTTCACTGCTTTATTCAGTTAGGATCTTTGTCCCCTGGCACTGCTTTTGTCAGCTCCTCTTGCCATGATGTTGCTTTTGAAGATTTCACATGTGACAAAGTTGTATGATGATGTTAATAATAGCCCTGTGTAGTGCTATCACAGCTGTGAAAAAATACTTGAGGCCACAGACTCACTTTCCTCCTGTCCTATTTCTGTGGTGTTTTTAAGCAATTTGCTTTTGGGACTTGGCAAGGGAGTGCACAAGAGAAGACAGGCAACAAAATGGGCATAATGACTGGCCTTGGGTGAGGGGGGACAAAGACAAAAAGCACTGAAACTGTGAAGACGGTTTCAGCCACGTCAGCAGCAGGGCCATATTTGAGGGCAGTGAGGTGATGGTAGACTGAATTTTTAATAAAGGTTACTCAACAACTTTGGTCCAGGACTGAACAGAATTAACAGGGGAAACATAGGTTAATTATAGGCTTGGCTTTACTTGAATGAAGGCATTATAACCCCTTTCATGCAGACTTTCAGACTAAAGTCATCCTATGTTGAAAATGGAGTTATAGCTGTTTTGGTCAAACCTTGTGAAGGATGTTTTGGTCAATATTGCAAGAACTTTTGAAATGTCACACAGAAAATGTAGCAAAATTAGCTTGGTATCTGGAAAAACTGGACAAGTTTAAACCCATTTTGTGTTGGCTAACCTTGATTAGCTGTAGTGGCTATCTTGAACTGGGTTGCCTCGAAATGTTAAAGAGTTTTAATGTACAACCAAAAATTACATACTGAGAGTTTTTCATGAATCTGTCAATGATGAGATGAGATGTTTTGCTTACAGACAACAGTGACTCAAACATTTAATGCCAAAGCTTTAAGCCTTCAGACAGAAACTGAAAACTTCTAGTCTCCCAATTTTCCACTAATTTCATTATAATTTGATATAGCTATCAGATCCACAAAATTGGATCCTTTTTGTTTAACTTTTCATTGTGTTTAACTCCTCTGACACATAGAAGGACTTCATTCGTGGTGCACTGAAGAGGCTCCCACATGCTGGATTATGCATAAACTTTTTAAAACAATGAAGTTGATGAATACCTCGGAACATGAACAAAAAGATGTTTTTGAACACTGAAACCTGTGCCCACTCAGACACCCCCACTCGCTGCAGTTATGTGGACTGGATTCGATCGCTTTATTTACAGTCAAAATTATTTTCTTTGTTTAAAAAAACTGCAGCCAACTCCAAAATTTTCAGCTTTTGTATAACCGCAGTTTCAGTGTCTAAAACTGTTATTTTTATCAGCCGTAATCTGCCAGTTTCGACCAATTTAGGCTGATACACAAAAATATTCATCGACCCTTTTCCTGTTACATTATTTTTTTTAATCATCTACTTCTATTTCTTTTAATGGCTCAAAAATAGTATTTTATAGAAATAAACGGGCTTGACATTTTTGAAAATAGTTTTGAAAATAATTGTCAACTGACTCATGAGTGCCTTCAGTAGGGTAGTGATGTTTTTGCTTGCATTTGTATGTTGTGTTAGCAAAATATCTTAATAACCACAAGACAGACATTAGTGTGTCATTCAGAAAATAATTAATGGATGCACTTCTACAATCGATTAACTTCTTTAGTTTAGTTCTCTAGATCAGCCTCGATTTGAACTAAAATATCTGCGCGTGATCTGAGGCATGTTTGCACATTCTCATTTCACCTTCTGTCTTTGTGTGGAAAACAAAACAGGCACGTGCCTTTTGTGTGAACGCACTGATTAACCAACCTGCCCTTTGGGTGGTACAAGAATACACCCACCCAACAACCTGCAGATTTACAAGGACAGTTACTAATTCAGGGTAAATCCACTATATTGTTCCGTTAATCTGCTTCTGCACTTTCAGTCAGATTTAAAAATTCAAATGATGCATATTTCCCGTTCAATTCTTCAAGCATCCATGTACTTCAGTAATCAGAATACTTTGCACAGTGTTCACAGAATATCAAATAAAACAGCTTTGAAGCAAGAAGCTGATCCTTTGAGCAAACATGTCAGGAAGGAATCACTACGATTATCATTGCAAATATGCTTGTGCTCAAAATAAGACTAAAAGTGGAATATGTTAAATGCCCATTATATTTCACCTTGAGCTGCAAGTGACATCTAAACAGAATTTTAGCAAATCTAAATATGCACTTACTAAGTAAGATGCATGGATAACATCCATCTGTTGGGCTCACACAGTTTTACATGAAGAAAGACAAATTCATGCATTCAGACAGATGTGACATATGGACACATGATGCATGTTGCAGAAAAACTCAGTATTACAGTGGAGCCCACTCGCACACACACATACAAACACTGCACAAACACACACTTTTTGTGCAAACAAACCCATACTAAATTGGAGATGCTTTATGACAGGGAAGCTCTGGTTTCAAAGCATCAATCTGAAAAAGCTCAAGTGTGCGATGGTCTCAGGGAGAAACATCTTTCTCAAAGCTTTAGCTTCATTATTAGTATGTTTTTGCAAAAACCAACCTTTTATGAATCATAATTTCACGTTATAATAGAATATTTAGAAAATGAGCAAAACTTTAGGCTGTATGCCATTTTTTAGAAGACCTAAATGTGGACATAAGTTGATAGTCATTAGCACAATTAGGACAAAAAAAGTCTAATCTGACCTGGAGGCGACAATGAGGCGAACACTTGCATGATTCAAAGTGTCAACTATCTGTTTAATGATTATTACAGGACATATTTTTTTATTCGACTGAACTAGTCCCACATTCAACTATATTTTGTAGGAAAATATTACAATTTGTTATGTCATCAGTAGCTAAAATAACAGGATGTTAGTAATTTGCATCTTCTGTCAATTACTCATGAAGCTCCATTTAATTATCAAAGTGTCAGATGTAAAAAAAAAAAGTTCTACTTTCAGCCTGAGCTGAACCTCTTGGGTGCACCAACATGTTGCAACATCCAGTTTTAAAAAGGAATTACTTTATTTTGGTATTAATCTCTAAAAATGTCCAGATGTTAAGTTCTAAAGATTCATGTTTTTTGATGCAGTAACATCACAGGGAAACACAGTCAGGAATAAATAATACACACAAAAGGGTGTAACATAAAACGTAAAAATTGAAGTTCTGGTATTCCTTTAAAGAAAGTATCTATGCCAAAGTTTTATTCTTAGACCATTTCATTGAGAAAAGACAGAGTTTTACTTGCTTTGGTCAAATTTGACAAAGAACATAATGCACAATCTCTTACAACATAATGCTCTGAATATGTGTGAGTATGTGTGACCTGATTTGGGTTAGCTCCAAACATTAATCAGTTGCAACGAGCATTTCCTGAAAGTTTCATTAAAATCCATTCACTGCTTCATGAGATATTTTGCTAACAGGCAAAAAATGACTTCAATTACAGTAGGTAATGACAATTTATTTAAAGAAAAATCCGTTAGCGCTGACAATCAGCCTCAGCTACTATGTTCTGGCAGCAGACTGTAATAAAACACTTGCAGTTATTTTTACTCAGTAAGTCAGTTTCTAATAGCCTCTTTTATTTTGCCCTGAGAGAGAACAGATACAAATTAATGACTGTTTATAGTGTTCTGAGCTGCAGTTTGTGATAATGTGACCCAATGAACAAAATGGCAAATGAACAACAAGTCCCAGTCCTGCAAAATTGTATTGTAAGCACAGCAAAGGAAACAGTCACCAATCGATGCTTAGATAAAGGGGAAAGGTGACGGTAAAGATTATTGGGCCTGGCTCCTTTTTTTGGGGATGTAGCTGTAATAAATAACATCCGAGCATATCTGCGGACGTTTCTCAGCAGCTCTGACTGGCCTCTGAAGAGGTATTGTTATCACCACTTTTTGCTTTAGGTTTTATATCAGGCATCAGAAAAAGAAGCACATTCCTACTTTGGCATTTGTCATTGGACACATTGTGTATTAGTGCAGTTTTGCAACAGAAAACAAATTTCCAAAGCATAAAAAAACGTTCCCAAACAATATATTTCATACCTTTAGAACAGCCCCACAAAAAACTTGTCCCTGGTAACTATAGCACCTAATTAAAAACAGCACCAGCGTTGTGAAAAGGGTTAAATATTCTAAGAGAAATGATCTCTCCTCTGCATTGCAGATCTTTTCTTGTGGTGAAATCAACTCCACAGAACTCATCAAGCAACAAACAAACAGCAGTCAGACACCATTAGCTGATAATCACAGAAGAGCATTTAACAGCTGAACAGTCAGATTTGCCCCTCAGGGGTACAGATCCAAAGCAGAGCTCAGAGAAAGTAAGTGTTGGGTTTAGTTTCACCACATGGTTGGAAACAATACTGTAAACAACCAACAAACAAGAAAACAAGTGCTTAATATATTCTGTAAAGAGCCAATGTCATTTCGAACAAAGTAATTGTGTAAATCTCGAGTTTAAGTGACACATTAACCTTGTGTTTAGCATTTTGAACAGCTCATAATCAGGAATTTCTTTTACAATAAGGAAATATATCTGCTGTAGTGGGAAAGAGTTGGCATGGGCTGGTTGCCAGTTTCAAAGTATACCAGGGGGTTAAAAAGATAACAGAGACGGTGCATGTTTTTTTTTTTATATCCCCTCTCCATTACTGGATTTGTTGCTTCAAGTTATTATTCATTTCTATAAGGTAGCCATGGTGGGACCCCCCATAAACCTTAATGCTCTTTAAATAAAAAAGAAGTTATTGGTTGGTTGTACATTTTATTTAGCCATGGTTTGTCTGCCTGGAGGAGCCACATCCGTCCCTCCTTTGAGTCTAATTCTGTTTTGAAATAAAAGATTGCAACAAGCTGCAGGACCTAGCATGTCAGAAGATAAAAAAACAGTGGACAGCAAGTTCACTGAAGAGGCTAATTACCCATCTAATTATTACCTAACGTCGACTTGTCAGACTCAACATTACTTTACAGAGCTGAACAGAGGAAAAAACATTTTTTCTGCACTATGGGCGTAATTACTTTAGAAATATAAACCCAGCCAACGTCTGAGTGAGTTTTATTCTTACTGTAAAGTGTTTCTGTCAACTATCTGTTTCATGCTCTTGTACTGCAGTCGTGTAGTTTCCATCATTGCTGAGGAGAGTTGTAACTGTCAGGTTTCAAACACTGTCAGCTTTGCTGCAAGTTATTTTTTATTACACGTCACACTGCGGGTCACACTTCTGTCAGTTGTGCTACTTGAGTTCTCGACTGCAGCTGATTGTAAAGAACGAAGCCTTTTCCACTCTTCTTAATTCTCAATGATCTGTTAATTTGTTTCCGAGCGCAAAGTGGGGCAACAGAAAGAAAATTATTTACTTAAAGAAAATGAGATATATTGGATGTGTTTTTGGGTTGAATACAAAGTCTTATCTAGAGATATTTAGAGTTTAAGAGGATATGTAAATAAAATACATTTTTCACTATGTAAGTACATTGTAAAGAGTTTCATTGCGGTCATTAACATTAACATTATGATTTATTACAACTTGTAATGGGCTTTAAGACATATTAAAACATAAGGCAGATTATTAAGGAAAAAATGGGTTTTAAATTTTAGCAGCTATGTAACAAACTCACTGTTACAGTCATGCTGGTGCAGATAGTGACTAAAAAACAAGACCAAAGTGTGGCTTAGTTACAATATTCTATAAAAGACTAAATGAAAGAAAGTGAAGGTGTTACCTTTATAAATGCCCTTCAAATTCATGTTAGCATACAGGTTCAAATACCATTATGTATTTTAGATGGTCAAGAATTAAATATATTTCTAGAATCAGCTGTGGGCCTTTAGAAGGAATGCAAGTTTAAAATATTTTTTATTGCCCTCATATTTTGGACCCAGAGGCTGTTGATGGTAAAATAGGAAGTAAAAGAGACGACATTTATGAGATTATAAAACTACAGGGCTTTCTTGACCTTGGCAAATATAATAACTTCCTATTTTTTGTAAAAGTTTGGACAAAGCTGGAACCAGCAGCTTGAAACATTTTTGTGTACCCACTGTCTGTCTGTCTGTCTGTCTGTCTGTCTGTCTGTCTGTCTGTCTGTCTGTCTGTCTGTCTGTCTGTCTGTCTGTCCGTCTGTCCGTCTGTCCGTCTGTCTCTCTCTATCACATTATGTCGATGTCCATTAAAATTTGTTGTTTCCTTTCTTTTTCAAGTCAATAGGCCCAACAAGAAAAACAGCCAAAAAAAATAAAATAGATAAAGGAGGAGGAAGTTTGAATTTCATCCAGAATCTGAAAGGGAACAAAAGACCTGACTAAAGGAAGAAAAAAAAAAGGCTTCCAACTTCAAAGCCCTGGAGGTTATTCTAAAATAACATTGTTCACAACCTCAGCAGAAATGTGCACAAGGCTAGTTAGTAATTAAATATACAGTTTGAATGTTGTGATAGAAAATAGAGCCCCTGCCATTGATTTTTCAAAAATTGCGTAAATGTTCTGAAACATTTTTTTTTATCAAATGAAAAGAAGAGGAACTACCAGTGTATGTAGATGTTATATCAATAGATTGCAATATTTCTTGCACAATATTTTACCGTCTTAAAAAAAGATTTTTAGGAAAAAACAAATGTTTTGATCAAATACAAATACACAGTAAAAAACATAAAAATAGTTAAAAATTGGCACTGCTCTCTTACAAGTTTATTATTAAATGGGTTTATTTAGTTATCAAACTGATTGTAAATGGGAAATTACCTTTAGCTACTAACTCACCAAATTTGACCTCTATATCTGTAAAAAAAGAGTTGAACTGTGGCAGTCATACAAACATACACAGACATGGGTATGGACATTACCGCTCTTTTACCTTTTGGTGGCTGACAATAATAAATACTATGCATTTTATATACATTTTTTTTTTATCTGTACTGGTGTTAGTTTGACTCTTTAGGCTGTTTGCAGTACCAGGACATACTCCTGAGTCCACATTTTAAGGTTAATTTAACACTGATGCAGAGCAGAACTGACCTATTGATTCCTTTGATAAATCTTTGTAAAAGACTGTGACCCACAATGCAACTTTAAATTAACTGGAAAAGAACACACCAAGCAGTTTGTAGGCCGCACAGGGATTACAAAATTGTTTAATGAGACAGGAGGAGCAAAATATGATCACATAGACCTGAAAAATAAAGTACTGCGTGAGTACTGACTGCAGACTTTGCAGCCACTCTGCTTTAAATTGTTTTTTAGTCTATTTTTTGCTGTTCTACCTGCCTCTGTAAGTGTTTTTATATTGTGCTTTTATTCTCTGTGGATATGGCTACTTCTCCACTGCAACCAAGAGGCAGTTATCTTGTTTATTCAAAGGAAGAAAAAACATTTCTGGCTCTCCGGATGAAGGGACAAGCTGGTACTTGTCAGATCATACCGGCTGAGTTTTGGACAAGATAGTGAAGCTGCAAAGCTGCCAGTATATAGTAAAAAAAGAAATAAAAATGTTTAACCATCACTCTGCACACTGCCCAACACTAATGCTCAGAAATCAAGGCTGCTGACAAATGAAGTGACTGTAACTAAACAAAAGCATCAATACGTTGAAATGCTAAATATATGAATAATGGATCTTATCTATCATTAACATGCTTTTCTTTCCATGGAAACTTCACTTTGGGCTCGTTGGACAAAAGTCAGATTTATACATCCAGGATATCGTCTGTAAGCCATCCTTAAACAAGCCTCAAACTAATAAACAGCCATAATCTGTTGCTCAAACACGAGTTTCTGAACAAAGGGCTGCTCAGAAACAACAGCAGATTAAATAAGCTTCACTTTTAGCCTGGTCAAGATCAGGTTGGTTTCAGAGTACCGTACTTGTAACTATGTAAACATAAGTGCCTTCGCTTTTGTGCAGCCGAATTAAAGACTAATTGATCTAGGATTACACAAAAGTCCCCGCTTAATCCCTCATCCAAATTGTGTTGAGCAGGCCCCATGACCAGTCAGTCTGTGTTTCTTTCCTGTCCTTTTCTAAGCTCAACCCGTCGAGGCAGATGGCTGTCCTTCCTGAGTTTGGCTGTTGTAACTTCTTGCATGTAAATTATGGCAGGTCAGAACACTTATGCTTTTAAGACTTTGTTTAAGTACTGATTTTTTCCTAAACCCTAAATTTCTCAACAGCGAGGTCACATGAAAGAAGACTTTTGGAGGGAAAGCATTAAGAACTAAAAACTCGTGCTATCGTCTATTTAAGGATTTCAGATTATCGTGACCCTGACAAGAATGAATCTGCACAAACATGCTCAGAAATTGGCCATTAACTAGAACTGGACAGGAAGAGGGCATGGAGGGATTCCACTCCGCATTTGTTGTTGAGCCCTGATCTAAAAGTGTGGGCTGAAGCACACACACACACACACACACACACACACACACACACACACACACACACACACACACACACACACACACACA
>JAVKLF010000073.1:10830278-10841020 GCA_034783495.1 Millerichthys robustus | reverse complement strand
GTTGGAACACACCATTGTTGAATAAAGACAAACCACCACAAGTTACTGGGGTCTATACAGTACACATGTTAATTTTAATATTTGAACATCAATTCGTAAAGTAAGTAAAAAGGTATCCTTTGTACTTTTCACAAGCCTCTATTCCTTGTTGCTTTTTTGACGTCTGAAAGCTCTTGAAATGAGGAGGTTGTTTTTCACATCTTTGGTTTTGAAAATAAAAAAAAGTCTGACTAAATGGCGTAATGCAATCAAGCCTGGACCTCTGCTTTTCACCATTCTCTACTCTTTGTGTTCAGTCGCACTTTCAGACCACTTCTCAGAATTGATTTTAAGTTTACTTTCTTTTTATTTGTACCTTCTGGTGGCTGACATCTGTACTTTTTACACCCACAGAAACAGTAAATGAAAAATAATTGATCAGTTTTAGTATTAGAAACCTGAGGTGTAAACTTTTTTCTGCTTTTCTTTTTGCAGTCATGTAACTTCTGAAGTTAGTCACTGCTTGGTCTTTTTTTAAATAATTTTCTACTTCATCTGAATGTAGTAAAGTATGAGCATATATTTAGCTGTTCTTTCATTAAGATAATCTGTGAATTGCATGGACAGGTAAATAGCCAAGTACTGGCCAAAGATAGGCAGTGCTGATAAGGAGGTGTATTATTGATTGCAAATGATTGTTCATAAGTCTAATAAAGAAACAGGGTATCTACTAATAACATTTTAGAAGCAAATTGGATTTCAGTGCACTGATGCAAATCGCTGAGTATTAGTTCTCCCTCTCAAGCTTCATTGCAAAGGACAAGGTATAACGTGATGAGTGTGACCTTTTCATCACAAAAAAAACAGAGAGTGACTTTTACTCCTCATCAACAGGAGAGTGGATTAGTTGTCTGTATGCTCTTCTGCTTTTCACATTCGGAGCACAAAATTAGCCACAGCAACCTGCTGAGGCTCCAACCTTCAATTTGCAGTTCTCCATTGTTGCTGTTGAACACCAGCGATCCTGCCAAGAACAGAGTAAGACTGTGCCGCAATTTCCTTGTTCCTGATGTGCTCGTATTTATTTTACATTTTCTACTCCTTTGCTCCAGTTCCATCTCAGGAGGCTTGCTCATTACAGAACAAATGTTAAGAATCTCTTGTTTTCTAATTATTTTTTGTTTCTTGCATTTGGCGCCCCTTTTTCATTCTAAAAGTGTGCCTTCTTTCTGCATTTTCTTTCATCTCATACCTTTCTTCTCATATAAATTAGCTAAGGGACTGATCTGCCCAAGGATTGTGTGTAATGCCTAAACCAGCCAGCGGTCTTACTCCCAGGCTTACACTGCCAGTATCAGATAATAAAACTAAAACTGGCTGTTGCTGGGTAATTAATCAATTGATAATAAAACAAAACAAAAACGTTTTACTGTTTTGCTTTAGTCTGAATATAAACTGGTATGACTCAAGAGAGGTTGCTACTTTGGGCTTTGTCTGCTTCGGATCACTGACCTGCATAAACTCTGTGTGATTATCAGAAATATGAAGCGCTGGCATTGTGCCATAAGCTTTTCATTGGCTTCTATTAAGCAGTGTACTTTATGCCCAGATTCATAACCTTTATGCAAGTTTGAACACTTTCCGAGCTTATGTCCAGCAGACAGATTCATTTATGTTATCCCAAATGCCTATAAACATAAGTTTTTTACAGCACTTTATAAATCTTAAGGGGCTACATAAAGTGTTTTTACAATGCTTCAGCCTCCAACTCAGCCCCTCTCATGTATTCAATGTTTTGTTGTTGAAAGCCAAGCCATTATTTGCCCTGGGTTGTTAACCTTATTGCAATATTTATGCAGTCTCAACCTTGCTGTGTGTGCTCCAGTTTGCATATATTTAGCTGACATTGAAGACGTTTAAAAAAAAAAGATTCTGAAAAATGAGAATAAAATAAAACTATTTTAAACACAAGGTGACACTCCCTTTTTTAAGTGGCTTGCTATTGAGATAATCTAATCTAGGTTACACTGGGTTAAAAAATCAGTTTGCTCTTCTGTAAATCCTGCCAAAGGGTAAAATCATGTCCTTCAGGGTGGGAAGTAGGTTGTGATTTATGAACAGATCATGAAGCCATTCAGTATGGGCTATTATCATGCATATGATCATCATTATTCTCTGCTGCCTGTTGATCATTGCAATCTCTCAGGATGTGGTGAGGCAAGGTGATCACATTTAATCTGTCTGTGTAAAGACCACTCCAAAAAAGGTTGTTTTATCTTTTAGAAGAAGAAGCTTGCATTATCCAAATGAAAAACAAGCTAGAAAAGAGGCTGATTTGTCACAGGGTGATTAGACCTCTCTTTGGCACTCTACTTTGCTGCTACAGGAGCTCTTCAAGGGCACGATGAGATACAGAGGAGCCCGGCACGGTTTTCTTTTACCCAAATTCTTTTCAGACGGCGCTGAAAATCTTCCACCCACTGAATGCTTTATGTTCTCACAGAAGAACAGCGTGCAATTTGTGTTGTTGCAATCTGCATTTTGGCTTTAGTTGTAGGCACACAGGATTCTGTTTCAAGTGTGCTTCTTGTTATCACAAATGGAGCTATTCACTTCAACATAACCCAGACTTTTACAAACACCTTTAAATGAAAAGTCTGAGGCATCAGTTCTCCAAGAGGAACAATAGAGTTTTTAGTTTGTATCATTTTGTATTATATTGAATTATACTGTATTGTAACGTATCATAGAGTGTCATACTGTATCAGAGTATCATAATGTATCATCATCATATCAAAGGACATTTTAGCCAAATTGTTAAAATAAAGAGGCTCAGAGGAATTTTTAAAACAGTCTTTTTTTTGCCATTTTTACAAAGCTGCTAAAGTGTGACAATACCAAAGTTGTTTTAATGAAAAAATATTATTTTCATTTGTATTTTTTATATATATATTTATAATGAGAACTGCAAAAGTGTGGGTGTGTGAGTCATTGCTAATATGTTTGTGTGTGGTTTTCAGATTAGCCCACCTCGTAGGATGAGGACATGATTGCAAAGTGAAACAAGACAAATTGCCAAGTTGCACAATGCATGAAAATGTGCCTAAATTCTCTGTTCCTCAGGGCCAGACACTTCAATCCAAGCTAGGGAATGGGGTGGCCATGCTTTTCATTGAGCGATCAAATGCTCAGTCTTACTAACTAGTCTCCTTTTCTGTTTCATCACTGGTCAATAAAGCTGCTACTGTCCTCGTTCTTCTCAGTGTTCAGTGCAGATTGGCTCGCTGGAAGCTGATGAGTGATTTGGGCATCAAGGCAGCCACTCCTTGCCTTCATGTTTTCAAAGAGCTGCTTCTCTTCTACTTCAGCATTCTTGAACCAGGCACCAAGTTTCTACAAGGTTTACAAGTATCAGACTTGACTCAAACGAGTGAACCGATGCACTACACTGAAGTATTTCTGAAGTATCACCTATTTTCTAGTCATTCATACTCAGTAAGCTGCCAGTCTTGAGTCATAAGGTGCAACACATGCTTTCAAATCTGCTTGACATCAGTCAAGCATTTTGCTTCAAAGAAGAACGAGGCACGGCAGGTTAATGTTGGAATTTGCATTTTAAATACAATGGAATGTCTGCTCATGTAAGTGCAGAGTCAGTATTTCTGACTGACTGTCTCTGACTGGACATCTAACAAATAAAATTGGCAGTGCCTGTATGCCTTATTGCATTGTAAATCAAACACTAGTAGCTCGTTGGACTTTGGTCAAAAAATTCATCCAAAATATATTTTTAGATAATGGACATTGTGATGTATATATAGCTAATTCCCAGCAGTCTTTTCATTATGGTCTAAATGATTATTCAACTATTGGTACAAAGAAAAATTAGCCTAAAAAGAATATTTGCACTCAGAATCTAGCTTGCATTTTGTGACCTTTTCACCCACATAATGATGTGCTGACCACTATAGAGAATGTGCAGGGGTGAAATTATCTTACCCCAAGAGGAACGTGCATTAGGAAGATATGGGCCAATTGTGGCTGGGTGTTGGAGCTTATGAGACTGTTTATGCAGCATCTCCAGCAGGCATGGCAGAGCTATAGTGTAAATTAAAAGGAGCACAGAGGACTCTATTAGAAAGGTTGAACTAATACAGAATGTTGAAACTGACTGATAAGCTTCACAATTTGTGTTTTACTGTTGATTTTTTTCATTATAAGTAGCAGGTTTTCATAATGAAATAACAAAAAACTAAAAGTTAATCGTTAACCGTTCATGTTGCTTGTTTTGAATCGCGTAAACATAACAGCTAAATTTATTCTGTAATTCTAAGAAAACACAGGTGCCTGTCTCAGCTTAGTATTTGCAAAACCTGCACTGAATTGGGTGATTTTATTTAAACGAGCACAATCAAAAAGTTTGGAAAAGCAAAGTGTTGAGTTGGAGGTGGGGTTGGGAATCAAATAACATAATTCTCACCACGTTTCACGCAGTGAAGTAGGCAGGACTACAGCTTTGTTCACTGGTGTCCCTGGTGTGATGAGCACTGAGGCAAGTTTTAGTACATGGTGGGATGGTGGTAGGTGGTTGGAGAGGGATGTGACCTGAGGGTCGATGTGCAAGAAAAATATATTTCACTCATTTGCTATGTCCTGGGTCTTCCTCACTTCTTTCATCCCACTCCTCACGTCATGCTGTTTGTCTGCAGTTTTCCCTCATCCTTCCCTCAGTGGGTGGTCTGTTCAGCGTTAATTCTACCCTCTCGTTTTCTTCGCCAATCTCCAGAGGCTCACTTTTTTCTTACTGAGATGACGAGTGCTGGTACTGAGAAACCAGGGTTAGTTGTTCAAACAACATGTAACAATTTCATTCACACTTGATGCAATAAACGCACGCTCTGCTATGAAATTCATGTGTATTCTATTGTTAAAGACTGATTCTTGTGCTACAATGAATACTCTGCAGTAGTAATATGAGGAGAAAAATTGAAAAACAGGAATTGGATTCAGGTTTGCTCCACGTTCACAAAATTACCAAGTTCAGTGTATAATTTCCTACTTGCTTCTTCCCAACTTTGCAAAAGAACATAGAAGAAAAGAAAGAAAAGAACAAGTTTTGTGAAGATAAAGGCTTGAGTATATACTTTTTAAATATTAATACAATTTAAATAAAAAAAAATTATTTTTGCACACAAAAGGTGCCAAAACCTTGGAACCATGACATTTTCTCAAAAAGAAAACCATTCTTGAAGTTGAGACTCTGTTTTAATAAAGTAAAGTTTATTCACCACATATCTTAGCCTTCTGAGACCTTGAAAAGGTAAAGCAACCAAAACCCACGGGTTATTAAAAGCGTTATGAGTTTCCTATCTTTAGGAAAAATAAATGGTTAAAAGAAAAAAAAAATTCAAGAAAATCATTTCCAAAAATGGCAGACAGTGAGTTATTGAAAAAAACTGCAGATTTGAAGCGATCCTATTCAAAATATACTTATAACTTGAACCAAAAGTAATAACACTTAAGCAAGTAAAAATGCTTAGGTTTTGGTTGGTCTTCCTGAGTAGATTAGTGACTCAAAAATAGTCGCAGGCATGAGTGTGGATGTAAGTGGTCTATTTCTGTCTATATGAAAATCTGAGATCCTTCGAGATTTATCACACCATTAAACCTAAAATAGAAAATACAAAAATACAAGAAAATTAAAATTAGTCTTTTTTCAGGAGAATAACATATTTTTGGAGCCAAAAGCACAAAGTTTTGGTTCAAGACTAAAAAAAAAAGAACATCTAAATTATACATGTTCTTGTTTGCGCTCTCTTGTAACCAATCATATCTCAGCATTCAGACACATTAAGACCTTTATATTTAGTAAATTTGACAGCTCATCAACAGCAGTCCTAATCCAGAAACACTCGAGGTGTTTTGTGCTGATATTTTGTGCAACTCTATTAGTCTCTGAAAGAAAAACAAAACAAATCAAAAGAAGAATTAATGCCAACGACGTGCTTGTGATTAAACCTCAAAACCCTTTTGATTAACATCACGTTAAATTTAATCTCTCCAAACAATATGAACAAATGTGGTTGTTGATGCATTTTCAGTAAAAAATAAACAATATTTCACTAATTAATGCCCCAAAAATATTTGTTTTGTTATCATTACTAAGTAAGTCATCTTACTAACACAGCTGTCACTTCTTGTACTGTTATAGACAACAGTTTTATGCAACCCATTGCAGGGTAAACCAAAGCCATCCCACTGAAAAATCCATAAAAGGTCACTCTTAGCACAGAAACTTTCATTTTAATGGACTTTTCAGAGTTTAGAGATCTTGTTTTGTGCTTTTATTATTACATCATTGTGAGGTATCAGTCCAGTCTTAAAGTGTAAGGAGGTTTTAGCTCAGGCATAAAAGTTATTGTTATTTATCACATCTAATCCCTGGTGATTAGCAAAGTCACTTTTCCACAATCTTTATTGCAGATCCTCATAAACATGTGCACTTTTTTTCACTGGGAAATTAAGTGAGCCTAAGTATTGTTAGTAGTTATGAATTAAAAGTGATCTCTCCAAGTTTACTGATGCTCGTTGTAGAACGGTGCAGGATATGTATAGATGCAGGATTTCATTTGTTTTACATGGGCTAACGTCACTACTGAAAGAGAAATCATTGCATCATATTTCTCATGATTTCATATTCTTAAATACACATTTGAGCTTTACTTATCCAATTAGGTTAGTTTTGGGCAAATAATGTCAGCAGGTTGTGAGACGCATTTAAAGCTTAAAAAGGACAGTCGCTTTACCAACAATTATAAAAGCTTTTTTAATGTTTCTGCCAATTTACGTCGTTGCTCGTGAATAATCTCAAACAAACAACTAAAAAATAAATAAATAAATAAATAAACAGAGTTAAATAATGGTCATCAATCATACCATGCATAATCGTGAGGAATGATGATCCAAAGTAAATATGTACTGTATACATGTTTCTGCATGTGCTGCAGTGCTCAGCAGACAAAGTGCAGTCATGAGTGGTGGTGCTTTCTAAGCATCTGTGTTTGTGGAAAGATTCACTTACACAAATGTCTATGAGGGTTGGAGATATGCCTCAAGTTTACTCTCCAGATTGTGTGTGCGTGTTTGCTGCTGACTGTGTGTTGTGCTTCTAAATGAAGAACTGACCACTTTAAAGGTTGTGACTGTGAATCACCAGCTGCCTTTTCTCTTGACACAATAATAAAGCATAGCTGTTTAGAAATTAAAAATGCTGCAGACCCCGTCACCCATTACTCTTTCTGTTACTCCCAGTTTACTAGCGCTGACTGTGACGTAGTCGAACGCAACATGGTCTGAGGAGTTAGCTTCCTTTGGCTCATCTTGTTCTCCATCTCTGTATTGATCATGTTGCTGCATGAGACTCCTAATCATTCAAATGGCTGGATTTATTGGGATTAGGCTGTCCACTGTGAATCCCAGCAGTCTACAGGCAAGAATGTGTGGGTAACTGCACACATAAATGCATATATCTGAATTAGCATGCAGACAAATACATTCATTTTAACACAAATTGTCATTAAGCATGAAGTATATCTATCCCAGTTGATGCATTTCTTTAAGTTATAACATGTTGACTCCTACACACTATGAGAGGTATTATTGAGCAAAACATTCGATCTTTTTGAAGGAACTGTTTGGTGTGTTTTTGTTTTACTTTATCTTTTACTGTAAAACTATATTTAAAAAAAACTGTAATTGCATATTTCAACTTTTCACTGCTCTGAAAGAAAAGCTCTAAGTTTTACTTTTTGGCACACCAGCACATTCATTTTCTGTCAGTCTAACTGATTGAAAGCTTCATGTACACCCTCCCCCCCCCCCCACAGTTTAAAGAAAAGCTATTAGAAAACACCTTTTTGAGGTTAGCATAAGCATGCAAAGCCTGTCTGAAGATTTCATTTTGCAATCAACACATTTGATCAACATATGTTACAATAACTTCTTTTTTGCTCCACTGTCTGTTTGACATCTGTTTTTTATCAGATGAGAGAGATAATGAGCAGAACAGAAAAAAACATTTTACTATATATTTTTTACTCACTATTTATCTTTGTATCTATCTGTGTAGTTAACTCAGATGACCTATAGTGTGTTTTTCAAATGCAAAATGAGAAGAAATATCTAAGTATAATAAATATATATTTTTAAATATCATCTACTGATAAACTCTTTTTGTTTCTCTTTTTCACAATCAAACATTTTCAGAGAAAGTAGTTTTAGTGCCATCATATTCTATATGTCAGGAAGAAAACTGAACTAATTTGTTTAAACACTTTGTCTCTGTTTGAAATTATTGGTACAATTTACAAGTTTCACATAGTGTTACTTATACACAACAAAAAAGAAAGTGTCTTTTTACACACCTAAACATAATTTCTGGTGACTTTAGTAAAATAATTAGATTCACCTTTTTTTTTTTATTACAAACATTTTCACCACAAATTATTTAATTTAAAAGCAAAAAACGAGAAATGCTTTAACAGGTTCTTGTACCACGAAGGCATTCAAGTGAAAGGCTGAGATCAATCTCTGTAGATGTGATGCATTGCTTTAGATTATAAAGAATGCTTCAAAGTTGATTCAATCCATAGGGAAACCATTATTTGTGCTATTATTACTACCAGTAGCTGATGTCTCCGCTGTTATTTTTTGTATTTTCTTCTTTCATGACTGGTATCATTATCTCCCCATTATGCCCTCAACTCAGCCAGAAAAATGAAAGTTAACCTTTTGAATGTCTTTATTAATATTATCTGTCAATGAGCAATGGATTTAAAACAGCAGGGGTCAGCTCTAACATGCCACGAGTCAATACCTGTCTCGTGTTTATTCCTGAAGTCCTGGTAACTCCTTTGGATTCAACTGTGATGACATTTATCTTAGTTCTGACCTTTCTCAACATGACCAGTGAATCAAATCATTACATCTCAATTCTCTGTCTCCTCCAAGCTGATAAATTACTCCCTAAAAATGAAATTGTCATCCTTGTCAGTGACATAGGACATGTTACATCCCACACGGCTCTTGAGGGATTTCACACTAAAAGTCCAAACCCTCCCAGCACATATGAATGCATTTGTTGTGGGAACAAATAGCCTAATTTAATCATTTCACACTCTTTTCCGTTATGATCAGACTGAGAGATTTGATATTTTTGATGTTGGTGTCCAACAGTACGTATGCCAGTTTTTACATTATTTACAGACCAAGCTGGCAGGATGAACTTCTAACCTGCCAATTACACAAAGCATTGGATAGAAGGCTGTCTCCTCCATATAGATTTCCTCCTGCTGTGTGAGCCTGGGATTGATTACATCTTGCAGTTACTTGGAAACGAAAGCAGGGATGGGGTTGCTGACATGCAGAGTATTTAACAAACCTACACACTTGTATATTCACACAGATGTAAACAACATTACCTATAAGTATGTATTGACTTAGATATTAAAGGTTACATTTTTATAAATTAGATGCATCTTGTAACATGTCTGGTGATATGTACTTGTGTTTTTACAGCCAAAATGCATACCAATTAGAAACCTGGAGCTTTTCGCCCAGTCTTCAGTCTCCAACATTATATATTTTCCTTCCTACCCTCAGGCATTGCCTCATATGGCAGCCACAACGTTGCTGTGCCATTTTATACAAAATAGCTTATGTTTTTTCAAGATAAGACTATGTCTGCTGGTGCATTGATTGTATGCATATATGATCTGCAACTGTGCTGATAATTCTAACTGCCCTATAGTGATGCATTTAGGCGTGAGGTGAAATGCAGGGCAAGTAGATAATTCTGAACATAGTGCATTATGATTAATTACCAGAAATCCCATTATTACTCCATCATTATTTTATAATCCATTGTTACTGGCATATCTGAGTTGGACTGATATTCTATTTCCTTTGTTGCTTTTTAAACCATTTTCTCAAACTCTAGCAAATATAAAATCCATTTGTTCCTATCAATTAGTGCCAAATAAAGCAATTTATTATTATATTTAAAAGCCACCATCAGGAAACAGACATGTATTAAAGCATGAAATCTCACTTCGATAAATTAATTCGAAAGGATACAAAAACTAAGGCCAATGGTTCGTCATTGTCTTCATGTTCTTTTGCCACAAAATTGTGTGCACTGAATGCTCCTTTTACAATGGTTCATGTATCTCACTTAAAGGTTCCTCCAACCCCTTTGATCAATAGTGGTCTTTGTTTGGATGCTGGTAGCTTTTTACAAGCCAGTCTTTGAATGGATGGTTCTTTTCAGAAATCTGTCAAGATGAAAAGAAAGGATTTCTTTCATGTCAGATAATAAAGCATTTTTTTCCACCTTGAGTTCTCATTTGTTTTATTGTAAGCTCACAGCGTGCATCTTTTTTTTCCTTCCCATCATAGTCTGGTAACTGGTAACTTCCTCGGTTGTAAATAGGTGCGCAATATTTGCCGTGAAAATGTTGTTCTGTCGAACTTTTACTTTTTCAAGTAAAATTCAAGCACTTTATTTAGAAACCTAAGTTTATTATCTAAGGAAATGTGATGAAATATAACCTACAATTAAAACTGATACAAATTTTAGGGAGGATTTCAGATTTTCTTTTCTAAAAAAGCATGACTTTAAACTTTCATGATTTTCTCAAGTTCATAATTTGCGGAGTATACGCCGATTTAACCACCAGCTGTCACTGACTGCTGAGTCAAAAAAA
>JAVKLF010000073.1:10793608-10808862 GCA_034783495.1 Millerichthys robustus | reverse complement strand
CTTTATTGAATAAAGATAGTTAAAACAATAATAAAAATGGGCATCATGTGGTTAACTCACAGAGAATATTGTACTATTGTATATATTTTTTTTTTATGGATCCACTGATACCTTTATTTGCATTTCAGAAACAAATAGTTGTGCTTAATTCTAAAGCTTTTTTGTTTAAAATAAATAAGGCATTGCAGTTTCAGTATTATAAACCATTTGATAAAAATGAGCTTTAATTGTATTATTTCAGTCTGTGATAAGTGTTTTGGGCTGTGGCATTCACACAGCTTTTAGTTTTATTTTTGAAAAGCGGTAGTGCAAAAGGAAAGTTGGATAGTATCACAGATCCTTCCAAATTTTACATTTGCTCATCTTAATACACTTTTCATGCATTTTGGATTTAGCTTTCTGGAAACTGTCTCCTACCCCATTTGTCTTTGTTTGAGCTAACTGTGCGGCCTCAGCAGTCCAATGTCCAAAACATCGTACATGGCTCAGGTAGACTTACAAATACAAGAGAAGTAGAAAATTAATTGTTTCTAAAAATATAAAAGTGTATGCAAGTGGTCACTGAATAGTTGCATAAATTGCTAAACCGAAATTGTTCAAAATTTACATTCCATTAAAAAATAAAGGTAAAGTGAGTGACTCAACTGTTTTAGTCATAATGGAAATGTGTGAAGGTCCTGGCTTTTTAAAACTCACTTCCTGCCTCACTGGAAAAGAGTTAATGAGTTATCAAACACATTTAATTAATAACAAAAGTTGATAATAAAACAACAGTTTTATGTGTCTCTAAAAAAAGTCAGACTTTTTGCCCCACATGTATTTTAGTAAAATTCATATTTCATAATTATTGCAGAATATTAATTAAAATCAAACACCTGGTATATAAATATGATTTTTACTCTTATCACAAAATTATTCATTTCCGTATCACATTTAAAAAGCTGAACACATTTTTTCTCTCTTTTGCTGTTTTTGTTGTAAATGCAATTTTTTTAAAACTTGTCTGATTTTTAGTGAGAGAAAAATGAAAGATTAAGATTAGCTTTGAAAATCCAAAGAGTTTTATAACAAACTGGCATTTTGCAGACCAAACCAACTCAATCCGGATTGCGGCAAATACACTGAGAAGGAAAATGTTATCTGCAGCCACTTAGCATGGCACTATAATCATACAATCTGGTCTTTACAGTGACAAGATTAGAAAAATGGTGAAATTAAAATTGAAGTCTGGTAAGTTATGATTATGTTTTCAAAATTTGTTGCAGCCTGACTTTTTGTCATTCCTGAAAAAGTGGTTCCATTTGTGACAATCTCAGCTTGCTGAACTAAAACACAAGTGAACAGTTTTAGATGATGGTGTTTTAAAGCTCGGGTTCCAAACTGGATGGTTAAGGTAATGTCAAAGCAATCAGACGGCCCAAAAAGGAAAATTAAACAGCGTCTAAATTATATTGTTTGCTCAGTTTGTAAAACGGTAGGGTTTGGTAATAAAAATACTGTGATCTTTTTAGACTGTGTGTATTTAGGCCCTTGCATATACAAGTGTTTAATTTGAGAAACTACTAAATGAGTATTTTACTGGTTTTGAATACATAACTAGAACAATCTTTAACAAAGACGAGAGATACATGGATACAGTTTGGATGTAACTATAAAGAGATACATATTTGTTTAAAATAAAGTGAAGCAAATGATTTTGAAGTGTCTGATCCTTGTTCACTGTAAATATGCTTTGAATTCTGCTTTTCAGAATTACTGTACTGATGCCAAAACATTCTTTTTTTTCCCACACATTCTCAGCATTACAATCTCTCAACACAATTATTTATTCATTCAAATAAACTTAATTCATTGGAAGTGCATTTAATTTAAAGGAAACACCTCATTGCTATAGCTGTTCAAATTGTAGGAACTATTTAGCCATTTGGGTAGAAACCCGTTTGCCCATAATTTGTCAGGGAGTTTCATTTTAGCCCCAGAGGGTTGATGCTTTGAGGCCTAATGAAAAGCAGTATGGCACTGGCCATATGGCGTTAGTACATACGCTCTGTTCCAGCTGAGACATGTCAAGGTGTCTACTGGTCTGTGTGTATTATATTAGTGTACATGCCAATAATTGTGCAGAAATTCAGGCATGTTTATCATTTGTATATTCACCCATGAGTTTGGATTTGTAAAAGGCAGTGGGTTACATCATTTGCCAACAAGCCTGGCAGGAAATCAGAAACAGACGGCCTGGTTTCTCATCGGTGCAGGTCAGTGGTCGAAAGTAAGGCCGGAGAGCACCTGCTGGAAAGACAGACTGTCAGCCATATCAACTAGACAAATGGGGCTGCCCAGGGCCTGGGGGCATCCAACAAGGTCAGAGGTCATTGGCGGCATGTAGAGGCATGTGACAACACATCAGCTGTGGCCCTCAACCTACTCTTATTCGTTTAGTTGAATTTCCTGACATGGACAATATAAAAAAAAAAATGCTTTGGGAAGGCCCATCACATTTTTTGATTAATCATATAATCATTTTAATGAGATAATTGAGAGCACATCTGAATAGTCACTACAATTATCGTTCGCTTAGATAAAAACAGATGGATGAAACAAACAAAAACTGTAATAGTTTCAGTGTTTTCTTCTCTTAGCAGTAGTTTTTTTTTTTTGTTTATATGTCTTTTCTGACAATTTCTGGCTGTGTTATATATATATATATATATATATATATACAACATTTTTTTTAATCTATTTTTTAAGTCAAAAGTTCATCTAGCTATATTTATAAAAAGAGACAGAGAGAGACAGTCAGAGAAACATGGAACTCACAGTTTGATTCATTCATACATCACTGGGCCAAGCTTGTTTTTATCAAGCAATACACAATAAATATAAACACAAAATTTGATGACAAAGGGGACACATTTTTCTTTAAACACCATCTGAGATGTGAGACTGGGTTACGAATGAACAGCAGTAAATTAATATAAAACTGGTAGAACTAATTACCCACTGCTTTGCTCAAGTAGGATGGAGGCGAGAGAGTATAAGAGATGAGATGTGTTTAACAGATGATCTATACCCAGGGTGCTTTGCAGCAATAACCCCCGCTGAGAGAAATTATTGCTGTAAACAGAAGCTTGAATCTCATAAATGCATCTACATTCATTTGACTTGATGGTGGGCCCTGTGATGCTGTGTTTGGCAGGAGGCAACCTCTCACTCTGAAAGAATAGCCTCAGCATGATTGGCATCCAAGATAAAATGGAGAAATATTAATGGACCACGAAAAGAGGGGCGATACAGAGCTTAGCATTTTGTATAAGTGAAGAAACAAGCATTACGTTGATAACCTCTGTCCAGATATGCTCAACTGTCATAAATGTTGCGTATGATATAGACAGATGGGAAAAAAAGTATTTTTGATTGAAATTAATCCTCAAACTTTAACTCCTTTATAATGGTGCAGCTACTTTAAAATAAGGCTAATAACCGTTATGCTTGTTTTTCAATTGACAGTTTAAAAAATGCTTTGGTAAATTTTAATGTAGAGTGGGCTAATCTTGAAATTTAGCCTGTGAGTTTGTTATTGCCCATCATTTTCCATCCACACATCCATTTTTTCAGCACAAGATCTATCGTAGGGCTACAAGTCCAGCACAGGGCCACATAGAGATGAACAATCATTCACACTTAGTGCCTTTTAACAAATAACCTAACATGCATGTTTATAGGAGAAAACTCGAGTAATCAGAGATAACCCATGTTTGCACAGGAAGATCATGCATTCAGTGCATTCAGTTTGCATTCTGTGTGTTTCACAAAATCAGCAAACTTCTCTCAACCTGACAATATCAACTGCTAGCACATAACAATCATCTTTTGTGCAGTCACTATTGTTGGTAGTTTTGTTGTTCATATAAAGCCAATCATATGCAAGCGGGGCTAGATAAGGTGGAAAATTACAACTTTTGCTTGTTGCTGCAGCGGCAGATGCTTAAAATCTAGAAACAGGTCAGTGAAGGAGATGATTTATTTTGGCAGATAACTAGTTGAGTGCTGTTGTTTTTATGCTTTTGCCATGTTTGCAAAAACAAGTATTAAAATTATAACTGATGATCTCAGTCAAGTTAAAATTAAGTCAAACTGGTAGTATATAATTTGAAAAAAGAAGCTTGTGCCACATTATAAAAGTTTTCATTTACATACAAGTTATTTTGACTTTATTGCAAAACGGAGACTCAGATTCCATCTGTACTTTTGTTCTGCCAAAACCTTATTGGGTCTCAAATAGTCTTAATGTATTGCAACTTTTCCCATAGGAGTTGTGCTAAATAATATTGCAGCCTTGGAAAAAATATTTCCTCAGCAATGGTTTTTATCCCTCTGCATTTAACTGACTGGAAGTTTAGTTTCTCTTCTAGACTATAAACGATTCATTCACTGCACAAGCTAGCATGTTTAGTTTCCAAATAAATAAAAGTAATCATGAAGCAAGTGAAACGAATAACTATCGGATTTCTTATTAACCTGATTGTGTTCTAATTTAAGAATGACCAAGCAACTTGGTTCTTGTGAAAAACATTAACTTTGCAAACAGTTTTGGCAGTGGTTTGAAGTTTGAGAAGACTGTAAAAATAATGCAATTATTTGAGAAACATGCTTGAAGGCATTGCCTCAAAAAAGGGCAGTACCACTTTTTTTTCACTAATTGAAGTGTCGACAACTGCTTAACTAAAAATGTCTTCAATGCCACACGTCTACAGGTCTGAGCACAGCAATGGAAATGTGAAAACAACAGCCAGAGCAAAGCTCCATTAAATTAAAGCACAAAATGGAGTATTGTGAAGTGTTCTAATAATAGTTGTATGATGTACAAACCTTAGCCATATACTGTCCTTAATCTTGTTGTCGCAAACCAGTAAATAAAAAGCCTTGGACAGAACATGTCCTGTTTTTCTATCAGTATATTCCATTTTAACCATTTGATGAATAGTCTCTTTCAGTCTTTCTGGGTCCCAGTACTTTAATTTGGTCCTGTGTCAACACTGTTTATGCTTGAGCTTAACCCCCTCTTCAACCCCATCTGTCTCTTTTAATTCTCACTCCTTCTGTTCTCTCTATTTCCCGTCTGTCAGTCACTTGGAAAAAATATTCATTTCAACAATTCAATCTAAGAAGTAGACATTTGAGATGAAACTCTGGGGAAAAAAAAAACGTAAATAGGATTCAGTTGAGAACCAACTTTGACTCATTTTTAACTGAACAGTAGAGGTGGAACAAACATGATAAGTATAGTAGAGAAATGAGCTGTTTGTGGAAGTTTCCTCCAATATGTTCATGATTTTAAAGCTTTATGTTCAGATTGTGTGCTTAGATTTTGCATGCAAGTAATCAAAATTTGTCAAGCATTAATCTGAGTGCAAATAAAGTAATGGCTACTTACAACTGAGCATTTTTTAAATGTTGTTTGTTGAAATGCTTTTCACTTAAAAAAAAACAAGTATGCTGGTAAACCTGCTCTTAATAAAAGAATGAAAGCATGAAAATCTTATTAGAAAATAAAAGCAACAATTCACAAAGACATTTCAGAAGGTTTAATTTAGCACCAAATGCTTTATAGAATACTTTGGATGACAGCAAAATGGTTGAACACTACACTTCTGATTTTGCCAAAACAGGTGTGGGAGGAAGCAGCTGTTCTCCAAAGATTCTCTAGTTTGTTCCCATGTGCATGAACATATGCATAAACAATATAGAAGGTCGTCAACATATACATACTGCATTCATAAACAGCTGGCTGGTGGGAGAGCAGGCACTTGGAGTTATGGAACAAATGAAGAGTTCTTTTACTAAACATGTTGAACTTGCAAAAAAAAAAAAACACACTCTATGGACACATAGAGAGAAATGAGACAACCATTCACTCTCTCACTCACACCTAGGGACAATTTAGAGTTCCCAATTAGCCCAACGGTCATGTTTTTTGGTCGGAGTACCCGGAGAAAACCCACGCAAGCACAGAGAGAACATGCAAACTCTACCCAGAAATGTCCCCGGCTGGGATTCGCGCCGGCGACCTTCTTGCTGGGAGGCAACAGCTCTACTAACTGATCCACCGTGCCGCCCCATTCTGCTAACCTGTTCTATTATTTTGCTTAAAATCAAACACCTTAACAAAGCTTAAGTTGTATTGTTTTAAATGAGCTTGTGTCCATGTAGGTATTGCCTACTTCACTTCCTCGGTTTCTCAGTGTGAATGCTCAGAGAACAATGTTGCATTGTGCTTTAATACCAGGATAGGGATGTTTTCACAATAAAGGGGGTTATTAGCAGCCAAATGAAACTGCGTCAGGAGAGATAATCATAGTCGTCAGCTGTTTTTGTTGCATGGTTGTCAAAATAATTTGGTAATTGACATTGAGGACTAAGTTGTTTAAATATGAATAGTGCTTCACATTACATTTTATTGTAAAAAAAAATTCAGGTAGAGCTGCTGATTTTATTTTTATTGTTCTTGCAGGATGTCCATTCTGTGGGCTTTGCGTTGTCTGTGTGCAATTTGTCTGGCAGGGCAAAATGTTGTGTGGTAGACTTTGTTACGTATTAGACTGGCTAATGGAAAACAATTGGAGTGCTTATTTTTCATTTGCTCTGAGTCAGTCTGGGTCAGTGCTGTTCAAGAAGATACACACACATCTTCTCTAACGCTGGACCTAATCTTGATTAGGTTTTAGTGCCATTGTGACATTTTCCTAAACAAAGTGGATGATGTCACTGATTTTAAACAGTCTATTGAATCTCTTTAAAGAACTAAACAGCATATGTTTCTCCAAGACAGAAGCATTTATTTTGTCACCCAACCGTATTTTGCACACACCATTGCTCTGATTGGTTCAAAGTCTATTTAGTTGCATCCAGAGGCATTTTGGTTTTTCCATTTGACAGATACTACTTCCCATTTGTCCAGTGAGGCTTGACCAGAAGCAGAATTTGGTTTGTTTTATAAACAATTTCTGTGTTTTCGTGCAGCGCTTTTGTTTTTTGTTTTTGCATTAATGTATTTGTGTGCATGCCATTATATTCATCTCTATGTGGACGTAGTGTAAATAAGTGCTTTTATGCGTCTGTGCACATCGCTCCATCGGCTTGCATGAGATTTATCTGATGGAGGGAAATTCAATCAGACCCTGCTGTTGAGTCCACCCCACAAAGATCCATCAACAAAGAAGGGGACATTAACACAGCAGCCATGAAGGGACATCCTTAACAGCACAGACAAAGAGGAGGAGAAACACATGGGCACTCTGCACACATTTCTAAGGCTCCCATTTGTGCAGATGTGGTGCTGTGATTGGAAAGCAGGAAAATGACAAAGTTAACAAAAGCAGTGAAAGTCACAGCAGATCTATGTGAAGTAATGCATGTCATTTATTCATAGTGTTCCTCTGCTTTAGTCATGCTTTTGTTTTGGCAAATGATATATTCCTCTCATGCATTCATGTGGCATTTTTTTCCTTTACGTTTGCTTTATTTTTGTTAGTAGTTAGGAAAATTTATAATCAGCAAAGTAAGGCTAACAAAAATTAGGTTAAGGGAGATGCAGCAAGGGACTTTGGGGGCCATGTTCATAGATTAATAGCAGGTAAAAATGTCTGCCCAATATTTGTTGTTGGTTTGTTCTGATGGTTAAACACATTTGAAGTGAAAGTCACTGAAATGATACGGTACGTTGAAGTGATACTGTGTGGTTTTGTCAGTCTATTATGTTGAATCATTTAGATTGTTAAAGAGAATGTTCCACTAAAGATGGTCATTTTCTCTGTTTGATATGTGTACCAGTAAATGTGCTTGCTATTTTAATAGGTTACTTCAGGACAAGTTTTGAATACACTGGCACAGGCTTGAGTACCAAGTACCAGTTAGGTCATTATTATTCTTTACTCCGCTGTAAAGCCCTTCACAGCCTAATTTTACTTTGCCTTTTATGATGCACAACAGAGCTTCTAGACTTTTTTTCCCCTTGCACATGTAATTTGGTCATCTTTGTGCATTTCCCAGTCACAGATAATTAGCTCGCCTGTCAGGAGGACACAACTAGATGAACTGGCGGCTTTCTGCAGATGAAAAGGAAGCGTAGCCATGGATATAGCTCTATGAAATTAACATCTCAGCCAATCAGTCGGCTCTCTTTCTCAGGCTGCTTGAAGTCGTTGTATTCCTCCACTGAGAGAGAGCCTGTCGGGAACCGAGCTAGCTGAAATACAAGAGTCTAGATTAAATCCATGTGTCACTGCCATTATTGATGCTAATCTGTTCTTCTATTTGGAGATCTTCCGGCCTTGTCTCATCAAGGATTAGTTTTTGCCTTGATTAGACTGAGGGTCTTAGGACTATACTCATGAGAAAAAATTGGTGACCTTTTCAGTCATATAACTCATAATGAGTTAGGAATTTTAGACAGGAATTGTTCTACAGTGGAACAAACCTGATTCAGTTTAAAGGAACCGGATTTTGAAAAAAAGTGCATTGAATGATGGATGTTTTTTTTTTTTAAGAATTAAAAACTAACCAACAAATTTTAATGTAGACCTTTTAAAGGAGACAGTGCGTTCGGTAAATCTAATTTATTGTATTGTGCATCTGTTCTCATCCAAAAAATTAGAGTTAAGTAAAACTGAACATTGTGTCTCACTGTCAATATGTGTAAAACAACAAGTGAGCAGGTGTTAAAGTTGAGAGAAATGAACAAAGGCTCCATAAAATAAGGTTTAGTCTTTTTTTTCTTCAACACACTGATAATGAGAAATCATTGACTTATTTGACTTCCCCATGCCTCTCCTCACCTTCTTATGCATGCCCAGCTCAGCCTCTTTCTCTCAGAAGCTTTCTCAGAAAGGTTTAATAGCCTTTGATTTCATTTGTGACATAATAAAACCAAGCCATTTTCTTTCCGATATTCTTTTGACACTCATGAAGGGACCAGGCAGTTTAATCACACTGGATCCTGGTTCATTTCAGCATCAAGTCGTTGTCTGTCTTGAAAGCTTTGCATTGATAGCTTTGATTAAACAGGATATTTGATCAAGAAGTTGCAAATGCGAGAGAGAAGTGGGGGAATTGTAATATAAACAGCAGCTAAATAAACCTGGCAACAAAATAATTCACAACACACTTGTACAGTTGAATCATCTAAATATTTCTCTGTTCAGACAAGTAAAGTTGTATTTGTACTTGACAAATCTTTACCATTTCAATGTTCAGTTTTATTTTTTTAACTTGAAGAGAATGTATTCTTTGGTCAGCTTTTTAACAAAAACCTTTCCTGAAGATCAGACAGACACGTTTAGAAATGGTTTTCATTTTCCTTTGTCTCTTTAGACTATAAACTTGTGTGTCATTGTCGAACATTACGCTCAGTGACTGGAATAAATCTGTTGTGCACTGGAAGCACAATTTCATATGTGTGCTTGTGTGCACTTTTGAGTTTTTACAGATGTAAAGTTTGTGAGCAGACGTCAGACTTAGGCTGCAGCTGTTACATTACAATGAGCAGAACAAGCTCCACATTTGCGATGATTGTAATTTCTTGTTTTTGAACTGTTTTGGAAGTGGCAAAGATCGTAATGAATTTACTCTCTCTTAAACATTTATTCAAACAGAGGGGATTTACTTCCACTTCAGTTATAAATAACCAGTGTAATGACTTCAGTCATGCAAGAATAAAGGTAAAGAACAAAATTAGAAGCTTCTGCTTTATTTGTTTTCAAAAATACAAATGCTGAACTTAAGAATAAGTGCTTACTGAACAAGAGGTTGACAGTTTTAATTAGAAAATAGCTGCAAAACTGACAAGAAATCAAGCTTTTGGTTGGTGCATACAATCCTATATTTCAGTATTAGATATTTGAGTTTTGCTATACTTAAAATTTTTTAAAAGTTTGGTTTAAGTTTTTATACTTTGCTAAATCACTCAAGAGCAGCTGCAGCCCATCAAGATTGCACAGTTTCCACATGGGCTGTTACTGCCTGACAGGTTGATCTGTTCCTTTTTATTTCTCTAGTTTGTCTGCTGTTTTTCATGCCCTTTCCCTTTCTGTATGGGCTAATCTGGCCTGTCGGAGTGAGTGTAACATTACATAAAGCCCGGAGCCATCATGTTGCTAGCTAATTAACTCTGCTCATCAGCTAGAGCTGCATCTATAAAGCAGTATCTAAAATGCCATGATCAAGAGAGGAAAATTAATTTCCTAAGATGCAATATTCAGTTACTTCAGTCAAACTGGCAATTCAAAGCTGCCATGCAAGTCACTGTTCATTATTTTTGGAATTGGCATGCCTATTATTGAAAATGACTCTGAAGCATCAGAGTAACTGCCTTATTGTAAGTGCAATTTCCAGGATCCTTGTCTATGCACATTCTGGCTTTTCTTTTGTTAAAGTTTAAACAGCGGTTTTCCTCCAGTTTCAAGTGTTACCTTTTTCTGGAACCGGGTTAAGAACCTGTTTTTTTCCTCTTTGTTTTGTGTGTGTGTGTGTGCTGTGGAAATTGAGTCAGCACAGTAACTTCAGTACAAGTGGACTTCTGTGCTATGGCTTCAGCTGTGGTTTCATTTCTTTTCTTTTTTTTTTTAAGAAAGCTGATGTGATTGTGTGTCCTCTTGGGAAATACTCAGGGTGCCTTCGTTGGACATTCAGGCAGTTTCTTCCAGGTTTCATTCACTGGCTCATTCTAAGGCATAGCTTTCTTGGATTCTCCGATAAACAGTTGTGTTCTCAGCTTTCATGCTTTTTTATGAAAGTTGTAGTTTAATGCCTCAGACAAGTTAGAACTAGAACTCAATAGTGGTTTCTGTTTTGAAAAAAAAAAAGTTGCCTTTTTTCCACAAGAAAGCTGCAAATTAGGTTACTCACTTTACTTATTCATGAAGTTACTTCATCTCAAAATTTGTAACAAAAACAATAATTAGTTCATACATTAAATTAACTTTGTCTTTTTTTAAGCTACAATTGGTGTTTTTGACGTTTTTTTATACTTAAACAAGCCCTACCCACCCCAACTAGTGGTGGAGGAAGCAGGGCTGAATTCCCACAAGCAGCCTTAGATCATGTCATTCAAAAAAGCCTATTTCAGTTCAAAATTGAGAAAGCAACATACTAATTGAACTTGTCTATCTGCAGTAGCCTGCTGAATGTGAAAGTAAGCAGCTGCATTATCGTCTCCTGTCCTCTGCTTCTCCTTTCTGACTCACAAGGAGCTGGTGCATATCCCCAGCAGTCATTGTAACAGAGGTGGGGTTCTCTACAGACAGGTCGTATATGTCCATCAAATAGCTAAGAATACAATGATAAACTATATTTACATTTCTTTTGGCAAAATAAATGGCAACAGGGGATCAAAGAACTGTTTGAAAAACTGGGATCTAAAAATGTGGTGTTGCTGTTTTCATTTGCTCAGCAGGTGTTCAACAGATTACCCATAATGCTTTCTAATTGTCTTGTTTTGTTGCAAAGGCAGTTGTTGACCTATGTCAGTGTTTCACGCCCCTACTTCTGTGTCCTCTGTTCTGCATTTAGACTAAGGTTTAGTGTGTTTTAGTGAGAGTAAGAGAGGGGCTGTTAAGAAAAAAGCAGTCCTTAAGAGATAATGAGAGGAGGGAGAATAAGGAGGGAAGGGCAGTCATTGTACACCCAGCCAGGTTTTTATTAATGCTGTGAATGTCTTAAACTACTGAACAATAATTAAACTCAATTAGCTAATTTGCAACAGGAGCAAAAAGGGAAAATGTTACAGGAAAAAAAAAAACTAACATTAGTACCAGAAAAACATGGAAATCTGTAGGAAGAAATGATCTGTGTTTGTGTGATTAATATTTATCCGGTTTGTGCTAAAGAAGTCGATAATTCTTCCTTTAACGTCAGAGGTCTGTAGTTTGGCAGTGAATGTGTGAAACATTATTGTCAACCTCCAACCATTGCTGGTGTTCACCAGCTGAATTAGTAAAGCTGGCAACATAAGGATGTCTCATAGTTTAAAATTAATGAACTGTGTGAAATGTGAAATATCCACGATATTCTGTCCCATTTATCCCTTCAGACTCTGCTTCTGGCTGTAAAAATTCACTTTCTTTGGCCCAGTATATTTTTGTCTTGTCATGACCACTGGGAGACTATTATTTAGAGTGAATTAGAGGTTGTAAAAAAAGTTTTAAAAAATGCTCTTGTCGCTGGAGTGCACAGAAGAATATGTGGTATATTCTTTAAAGTTTGACACATCATGGGGTTGACATTAATTTGACTGTGAAAGAAACGTTCCATAACTGAGTTTGTGTCGTGTTAAAGACTGAATTTATTCCCCAATTATTTATTAAAAACATCTGTTTTTTGACAAAGTGGTCAAAAAAGCTAAATGCTTGACAAAATAGAATGTGAAACGCAACAAAAGCTGTATAATGTAATATATAATTTATTATATTACAAGAAATATAATTTCATGTAATAAAACAGCCATTGCAAACTACCGTACTGTGTTGTGATTAACTTACTTACCACTACATAGGAAATTTAATGTGCTAGTTTAAAAGTCATCACAGTTATGACATAATGTTTGCATCCGACAGGATTTATTTTCAATTTTGAATCAGGCTTTACACTTGAGTTTGTTCTGTAAGAACATACTGATAAAGAACATAACTCCCATATTTATTAGCAGGTTCACATTTTCAAAATGCAAAATAAAAGAAAAAAATATTCTGCTGAAGAATGAGATGGCAGAAATCTTCAGAATACTTTCAGGTAACTGATCCAACGAGAACAGAACAGAAACAAATCAAAAATAAAGATAAGTAGAAACTGATATTCCTGCATTTATTTCCGTCTTTTTGTGAACTGGCACACAGATTTAAATACACTCTGCTGAGATATCGCTTCACTACTGTGACTGCAAATCAAGGCAATTAAAACTATAAAAAAGACCTATAATGGACAATAAAATGAGAAGTTTAAAAGGCATTACCATCTCTGATTTTACTGACCAGATGTCTGATAGTTCAATCTTGGACTGTGTTAAACTTAATCATCCTGACCACTCGCTGTCATCTTCAGTCACACTGCACTTAACAACTTATTCAAATTTGAAATACAAAAAATATCAAATTCAGATAACTTTTGCAATTCACTACTGTAAAGTCAATAAAACAGTTTTTGGTAAGAAATCTGTTGAAGTCCAGATTTCTCTCTACCGATTACCAGCATGATTACTCTAATCTGCATCTATAAACCTTTTTATAAAATGAACATAGTGATGAATATGGACATCAACAGTCTCAAACAGGTTTTATGCATAAGCATATTAACAGTTTAAATGGTGTATGGGCTAGTTTAAAAGTACAGTATCTCATTAGATTAGGCTCACAGACACTGAGTTGTGACAAATAAGAAGCACCCTCCTTACTGTCTCTACTCCTTTCACTGTTAGGAATATTGATGATTCACTCCACCCTCTTTAGCCTTCCCTGGCATGATTGTGCTGACCATGTCATATTGATTTAGGCCAGTGCAGACTGGCATTAAAGGAGTGGTTATGACCCACCACAGTGCCTCCCATGACAACCTAAATTAGCCTGAATGAGCAATAATCTGGTAAGCCTTCAGTGGACAAGCGGTGCCTCATCAGACTGTTGCTTTATCTGCTGAACAGCAAGTACTTTAAAACAAATTCAAAGGTTGGTTTGTTACAGAAGGTAGTTTTAGCATTTCATGTGTAAATAGTTTAATTTATGGAAAAATATCAAAGCTGCAATGTGTGTTAAGTTTAAAGCAAAACCATAAACATGGATTTAAAATAAATGAAAAAAGGATGCAGTTACAACTTTAAAATAAATGCAGACCTTTTTATCCTGCATAATTTGCCTTAGCCAGCATTTCCACCCACAATATCTGGAATTGTGTTTGTGATTGAATTAGTTGACCCATATTTGGGAAAATTTAAGTGCAATAACGTCCTCTAATCTATCATCCAATAGGTACCAATCTGAATGAATGATAGAATACTATTGAAAAGAAATAAGGTTTTATGTCAAAAGGTCCAACAACACTTTTCAGTGGAAATGTTAACTGTTTGTTAACCCTCTTAGGCCCAGATGCCCATTGATCATCAGAAATAAACTGCAAATTGATTAATCAATTGAGGTGACCTTCATTTGTTAAACAGTTTTTAAAAATATGTGAATGATTTAAGTTGTGTGCAGTTTGCAAGAGCTCAAGATGTGTAAGACATAGGAAGGTGATGGAGTAGTCGAATGGTGTGGGCAACATTTTGCTGCGTAACCATGGTCCTGTAGTTTTTATGGCTTGTACTTTGACACATACCACCCACATAAACACTGCTGCTGGTCAAGTGCACCTCTTCATGGAAGCTGTGTTCCCCGATAGCAGTGTTTCGTTTTTTTTTAGTTAGCAGGATTATGCATGACTTATCTGCAAAAATAGATCGAAAATGTTTTTGAAGACAAGTTCAAGGTCTTCAGATTCTCCAGATTCCAGATCAAATATTGTACTGCACCAAACTTAAATTAAAGGCTTAACATTCCTTAAAGGAATGTTTATTGCTCACATTTGAATTTCATGTCCAACATGACCAACTGTTGGCTGCAATATCATGGCGGTCAAATGGCAGTCAAACCTCAACAAAAAAAAACAAAACAAAACATGCAATATCATGTCATATTGCAAAATATTCTACTCAGAGTATGTGTTGTGAATCATTTTGAGCTACTAATAATTTAACTTCACTGTTAATAAAATTGACTGTGTTAAAGCCTTTTGTGTTGGCTAATGAGAATTAGCTCTGATAGCCTTCTTTAATTGGATTGACTCCAGAGGTTAATCAGTTGTAGAGCTACATCCAGTAATTACTGTCTGATAGTTTTATTAAAAACAAAATCTATTTGATACAAAACATTTTGCTGACAGAGTTAACTCTAAATAGGTAATGGTAATGTAGGGAGGCCATCTTCCAAGCAGAAGAATTACAAGGTTGGAGGTTTGAGCCACTCCTGCAGCATGCTGAGATGTCCTTGGACAAGACACTGAACACCCCACTGCCCACAATATGGTTATTGCTTTAGGAATTAGATAAAAGTGCTTGTACATTGTGTAAATATATGGTGAAAGTGTTACGTTTTTCGGTGGTGGAGAGGCAGGTGGAGGTGAGGAGGACTCAAATGCAGAACAGAGGACCAGAGGATGAGGACGTAGTGAAAAAC
>JAVKLF010000073.1:10746111-10756293 GCA_034783495.1 Millerichthys robustus | reverse complement strand
AAAATGACTGCAGATGCACTTCAGCCACAGTTTGTTAAAATAAGCTGCGAGAAAAGGGTACAGCTTCCAGAAAAAAAGAAACACGATTTCTATGACAGATTTTTACCATTAATGAAGATTAGGGTTTCAGTTTGTAGAGTGATATTTTCAATGGTAAAAACTAGACTCTTTTTCCAAAATCAGACTACAAACATTGATGTAACACTTTGATGCATTTATAAATTCACTTAGGATACTGTAAGCTATCAATCATTCTGATCTCAATTTAGTCTATTTGTTTCTAGATATTTTGTTTTTAACCTAAATCTTACTTTTGCCATCTGGAGGTTCTTGGTCATTAAAGTTTAAGCAAAATTATAAATTCATTTATTTATTTTAAAATTAAAACAATGTAAATTGTCAGATAAAATTTATATTCAGCTCTATAACTTTTGAAAAAGTATTTTGTTGAACTCAAAACCAGGCTCTTATTTGAACATGTTTCTGTGATTGTAACTAAAATTCATCTGCACTGAAAATCAGCCACACAACAGAAAGTGAAATTTAGAAGTTATTTCTGTTCCCCGTTACTTAATCCTCAGTATTATAGTGTCAAAACATTTAAAATGTATCCAGTATCTTTTCTCTAAATTGCTGAATCACCGTTACTTCCACTACTATAAATGATCTTTCATTACATTCATTGATTTGTTTAGGTTTATAATTTTTCCTTTGTAAAATTAATTAAATCATAAGAAATGTTTCAGATTTAAATCTAATGTCCATGATTACAAAAGTAACTAAGCATATATTTAGGCTGTATTTTGAATCATGAAGCAGTCAACAGTGAGTTGGCTGCACAAAATGAACCTTGCTGATAGGGAACCAGAGACTCCCAGGAACAGACTGTTTCTGTTTTTAGTGCACAGTATTTTACTGGTTTTATCATTGCCAACAAACACATTTAGACTTTGTATGAGAATGAAAACATCCAACAGATTTGTATTATTGTCAATCACATTCTTGTCTACGGAGCTCATATTTAGTGCTACACGGCTGAAAAGTAGCCCTTTTGTACATGAATGTCTGTTTCTCTCTTTTTCTGCACATAAAATGATAACAAAGCTTCTGCTTTAGAGCAAAACATTATATGTGTTGCTCACTTATAAACATGTATACATAATCATACAATTGTTTGATTCTCTTTTTTCTTATTACCGTAATGTCTTTTTTTGTTATGCTTCAAATAAAAGGCAAAATATGTTGGTTTTTTTTTTTCATTTTTGGGGAATTTCGTCTTGCTTGACAGCTCTTGTTCAATAAATTTAGTTGTCTTGTTCTCTCTAGAGTCATGATTCACTCAGCCCAATGTAGTCTTATCCTTAAGGTCAGCAAATAAAATTGTCATTTGTCATATTTAGTCTGCCAACTTAGCCATACATTCTCGTGACCCCCTCTTCTGCAGTATTGCTCCAATCACAACACCCTTCTCAACCTGCAGTGCAATTTTATTTTTTTCCCTTTTGACCCAAACATTTTAAACTCATTCATTTCTTCATGAAATTCCTTTCTGCACATCCACTCTTCTTTGCCTTCAATTACTTCATGCCATTTTTACTTTATGACTTAGAAACTGACCTTATAATAGCTTAGAACATGTGCCTGATGAGTAGTGCTACAATGTTTTCTATCAATGGTTAATAAAACAAAAAAGAAATGCCTTTATTGTGTTAAATTTTACAGACTTTAAAGCAGAATTTCTAAAAGAAAAGGCAGCATCATAAAATAAAGCACCTAATTACTGCTATCCCCAATTCACTGGTCTGTTTTATGCAGGAAAGTAAAAACCCTTCTGCGTGAGAATTAGTGTGTAGAATTTTAGTGTTGACCATCTCTTGTCCTGTGCTAAAGTTTGGGCAAATAAAGCAATAGGTTTATATGTGGCTCATAGCAAAAATAGAGGTCAAAATGAAATGCAAATTGTGTATTTTTAATTTGAAACTGTTTGCAGCTGGATTTATATTATTTTTCCTATATTGATTGTTGACTTTGTTGGGGTTTTGCGTTTGATACAGAAGGAAAAGATGGAAATGTATTTGCATTATAATTTGCAAAACAAAAAAAGGAGAAGCATGGGTTATGATTCTGAGGATCCAAATTTTTCTTCCAGGAAATATGACAAGAATACAGTATGAAGAGAATCTGTGATTTTGATTCGGTGTTACAACACAAGTAGGTTGGGAAAAGCATGATATTAGTTTTGGCTGTAAACGAGACATGTAATATGATATTTAGTTAAATGAGAAGCGCAAAAACTGTTGAGCCAGATCGCTGCAATCTTAAATCTAGCAGCTAACGTTAAAAATTAACATCATTTCGACAGAGCAGCTCTGTATGACATCTTTCAAATTTATCTAGAAGATGGCATTTTAGGCTTAAAAAGGTATTTGGTATTTTAAATCCTACCAGACATGTTGACATGCTTGAAAAGGATTTATAAATAAGAATGTGGGGATTGGAAGATGCCTCCACAGACATTACAAACATGTCTGTGGTCTTAATCCTTCTCTGTTCAGAATGTTTCTCCATAAAAAAAGTAAATGTCATCAGAAACTGTATTTAGTTCAGACTCATGGGAAATCCTGCTGGTTATCTTTGTTGTATCACACAAAAGTAGTCTGGATTTGTGCCTCTCCCACTCTGTTTGATTCTGTTTTGCCAAATACCCACAACAGTTTTAAGCTGACCGATTCATCTGTCTTCAAAAGATTCTTAAATGAAAAAAAGAGAAAAATATATTTTGCTGTTTTGCCTTTTGTTTATGGACAGGGATTAGATGATGCTGCACACTGGATTCCGCATCTGCACACATTTTAGGCTACATCTTTACTTTCTTGTTACCTATTGCAATTTGCTTCCCACATGCAGAGGCTCTGATGTAATTCTTTTGGGGATCTTTTGTTTGTTCATTTTTTCTGATGTAATTCTAACTTATACTCTTTCTGCTTTTTTTTTTCTTCTGTCTAGCATGTGAGTTAATGAACCAGGGGATTCTTGCGCTGGTTACATCCACGGGATGTGCAGCCGCAAGTGCCCTGCAGTCTCTAACAGACGCAATGCACATCCCGCACCTCTTCATTCAAAGAAATGGGGACGGTGCACCCCGGACCGCCTGCCAGCTCAACCCCAGCCCAGACGGAGAGAGCTACACGCTGGCTGCCCGTCCACCAGTCCGGATCAACGACGTCCTGCTCACACTGATCTCTGAGCTGCACTGGCAGAAGTTCATCATCTTTTACGAGAGCGACTATGGTGAGTGGAGAAAAGCGACACGCTGATTGCCAAATGTAGATCGACATTGATAGACATTACATTTGTATGCAAGATGATCTCGGCACTTCCATTTAGATGTAAATGCTCCAAAACCATCTCGGTTGTCAAGGGAGATCAGGCCTCTGCTGAAGTGAAGTCGTATTATTGCTGAGAATTCATAAGCTCAGAACACACTAAGTGGGAATTAAAGATGAAAGAAAACACCCCCACACAGACACACATATTACACACATACTGCTAAAAAATAAATCAAAGTTAAGTGAAAATTGTACAGAAAAACAAGATCTTGTTGCTGCATCTACTATAAGCCTCTTCATGACGAGACAGGTCTGAGTTTAATTGGCTCATTTCAGGCACCCTCCTTCTGTGAGGCTCCATCCCGATGGTACTAAATCTATTCCAAGATCTTTCCCACTTCTGTTGTTATTTCTTTTCTGATGTCGCTTGGGAGCAAACTTTTCTTGACCCACATTTGGCAAGGGGCCCTGTGGATCAGGAAATTGTTAGCAAAGCAAAATGACGCAGAAAGTAAACACCACTGCATTGCCATTCTTCAGATGAGCTTTTTGCCTCTGCTGGTTAATCTTTTTTTTACCATATGGACGAGTGTAATCTGGATGAGAGGATAAATCTGACTGACTCTTTTTCAAACTTTGACAAAACAAAAACCTAAGCTACAGTTAATGTTGTAGGAAAACAAAATACCACACCACAACACTTTTTGGTTTTCTCCCTTACTTTCTTTTTTAAAGGTATGGTTAGAAAATTGAAGATTAATTAAATTTCTAAAATCAGAATTTGAATTTAGATGGCATGTTTTTTTTTTTTTATTATTAACGTTTACAACATGCAGCGTCATAGTTACAGACTTCTGTCCTTGGAATTGTTTCTGACATTGGTGCTCTTTGTAGAAAGTGCATTCTCAGCACTGGACTGGATCGATTTAAAACTCTGCTGTGGAAAGAGCACCTGTCTATCTGCAGACCATTCTGACAAGTTCTCCTGCTGTCTAACTTTGTTTTCCTCATTCTGTTTCTAACTACAATGCCCTCTATACGTCTTTAGGTCATGATGTGCATGACTGTCTGTTCTGCTATAGATTTTTGTCTTTGATTTTTTTCTGTATCTAACAATCTTACTATCCAGTTTATTTTTATTTTTTTGTCTGTCTGATAAGCTGCCACACCAACCCTTTCTGTGTGTGTTTCTGACTATAAAGATGTCTGTTGGTCTGATGAATTAACTGCCTGTCCTGCTAGTTGTGTGTCTGTTTTACCATCCATAAATCAATATACCTGTCTGCATTGATTTAGTTGGAAACCACTCCAATTCTTTAAATCATGTCAGTACATCAGATAACAAAATCTGGCATGGATTGCACTGTAACCTAAATGAACACATTTAATTAAAGAATTGTTTTTTAAATGTTCATTGATGATGCGATTTACAAAACAACCTTTTTGTTAGTTTTGAGTTTAAACTTTAAAAACAAGACAAATCAACTTGATAATTGTTGCGACATGGTTTAAATAAAGAATACAACACTTATTACGCTACCTAACAGATTTTTCCCTAATGAACTATTTAGAAAGGTTTGTTGACAACAGGTGTAAATTATGCAGGTAATGAGGAAGCAACTTTTAGTTGAATATCAATCACCACTTCATCCTGCATTTATGTTTTCAACAAGCTCCTATTTCAAAGAGCACTAGCTTTTAAATTTAGGTTTTATAAACAAATACCAAAGATGAGAAACCAGTTAGTAATATTACTCTGACTATGTTCACTTTTGGAGGAAGTACAATTTGAATTTGAATACATGCCTTCACCACTTGTATTCATCTTGGCCTAGGTTTTAATAACCTGCATGTATACATAAATACCATTAAACTGTTATATTACTGTTAAGGTAAAATGCTGGGGAATATCTTACCTAATTTTGCTCATCTTTAATCAGATTTGCGGATGACAAGCCACCATGCGTGTGTACTGTGCAAGCATTAGAGCATTAATTTTGTGTATCTCCAGCTAATACACAAACGTCTCCAGAAAAGCTTTTTACTGAAATATTAAAATCACCTTGCCATTTCTATTTTTCTACATCTCATACTCGCGTCAGACCAAAACAGACACACTAAAAAACAAGCATCTCATCAGAAGCCCAGCTGCTTTACTGAAGTAATCATACTGTGTAAGGTGGGAATGGCTTCTTGAATGATGAAATTGTGAATTACATGTCGTTCGAGACTCTGTCTTGTTGATTTGCTGTTTATGCATTAGTCTAAAAGAAACCCTAGGATGATCAGAAGTAGCACACCATTTCCATATATACTTCTAATTTGAACTGTTGTTTTTTTTTGGCACAGATAGTTTTTTTATTTTAATATCATCACAATCTCATATATATATATTTACCTACTACATTTACTTTTGAATAGTGTGAAAGAAAACTAGGCTCCAAATTAGGCACATACAAGGTAAGACACTGAAACTGTTTCCTCTGACCTCAGGGGCAAAGTATAACTTGGTGTAATGGAGCGTGTCAGGGGAGCCAGCTCAATTTGGTTTCATCTGTTTCCGACAATGAATCAGTAGCTGCAGCCCCTACCCCTTTAAAATAATAAAATACTCTGCAAACAGTTTCTAAAAGCTCAACTGTTCACCTTCTCTTTGCAATTGTATATTTTAGGCACATATTTTACTATTCTGTTGGAAGTATATTGTACAACATCAACTTCTTCTCATGTTTTCTGCCTTGACATTTTTACTAGAAACAGGAGGGCTTTGAAATGATTCTCCTGTTGCAGTCTTTATTATTTTCCTCTTGAAGTCACCGGACAGCAAAGGCTGAGAAAGCGATCAGTTTATTCTATCTGAGTGCATATATGCCGAGCAGGACAGGTTTAAAAATTAAAAGTAAAAAAAAACTTTTATGCTGCAGTTCCTTATTTTGAAGAAAGATGACATTAATATATAAATGCAACACATCTTTTTGTGGTTCAGCTTTATATGCTTTCAGAAAAAAAAATTAAAAATCCTACAACCTATCAACACACATCTCCTCTACAGCTTTTTTTTATTCTCTGTTCTTTGTAGCCATTTTTTCTGTCCTCTTTGCTCTGTCATTTTAAATGTAACACTGTGTTGTTTTTTTTAATTTGAATGTAGTTCAAAGTTTACTTCTAACAATTTCTTTATTCAAACTTGAGGTAAATTTGTCAAACTTGGGCATTATTTGTCATAAGTAATTGTCAAATTGTCTTTTTTATCGGAGTTTAACATTCTGCAAAAAGGCAGTGGGTGATCTGTTGGGTGGGTGATCATCAATGAACATTTTTTAAAAAAACAATTCTTTAATTAAATGTGTTCATTTAGGTTACAGTGCAATCCATGCCAGATTTTGTTATCTGATGTACTGACATGATTTAAAGAATTGGAGTGGTTTCCAACTAAATCAATGCAGACAGGTATATTGATTTATGGATGGTAAAACAGACAAAAAAGCTAGACCTTCTTTTTTTGCTTATATACAGTTTGACTAAGCTCAGAGAATTAATGAATCCAAGTTGAGTTTCAGATAGTTGCTAACATAGTTCAAGGTTGTTTAAGGTGTGCTTAACACCGTAGACATTGTTGTGTGAAGCCAAATTAAAGGTACTTATTGATTACGTTAGGGTGGGAAGACTGCAAACAAAAGCTTCTAGAAATTTGTATTTTTATCATAACAAGAAGAGCAAAACAAGTGTCTCATCTGCGATTGTAGAAAATCTTGAACAAGAATCAGTTTTCATGGCCATTAATGAGTTTCGTTGCAGGTTGTTCTGGGTTAACCTGTGCTTAGTAAAGACCGCAGCGCAGCTGCATCTGTCTCTGTCCTCCCCATGGTGACTGTCTCTTTCTTAGAGGAGGGGAAAATTAGGCGGGTAATGGGTTTAAGATTGATTAAGCTGCTTTTGGTTCCATGTAGGAGGTGGATCCCGATGTAAAACATGCATTTTTTTAAACAGGCAGAGTCAGGACATGGACAAACACAAAGGGTATCTCATGCAGAGTTCATAGCAAGTCTATTAAGGGTAACATGAAAACTGGAGCGTGCCAAGAATGCCTCTGTGCAAAGACACTCTATTATATATTTGTCACATTTTTTCCCCACTTCTGCTAATGTTATACTTAGGCCATGACACCCTTAAGACGTAAAAAAAGGTAATGCATATGTTGCATGTGATCTGCCTACAATGTTTTTATGATTTAAAGCTTTCTTAAACTTATGGCATCATGACATGAGCCTCAAATCTAAAAATATTAATTGGCTCTTTGCTGATGCCAATTTCAGTTTATTTACCCAAATTAAATATTTTGGGTAAAGTGCTAATTAAAAATCTAAAAGACACTGAAACTGTTTGAATCCAGATCTCAGTGGAGTGGAACTTTTGGAAATGCCTGGCACTGGTGCGTAATTACACGTGTGCTACGAGCAGCTGCAGCCAAAGGTTTTTCTGCATTTGTGCTAGTAGATGAATTTCAGTAACAAAGGAGGACTGCAGAATGCTGTCCATCAATTTATCAGTTTCTGACACAGAACATACAGAGTCTCTTTGGTCAGCAAAGATGGATTTTACACATTCTACTAATGGTCCAAATAAACATACGTATACTTGTCATTTTGAATGGAACCGTTTCCTTGTTCGAGACTGAAATGTGTGTGCACGTGGGCGTTTCTGAAACACAAAAATCATAGCCCCAGTGAATGACCTGTCATGGAAACTACAGCACATTCAACATATTTTGTAGTCTTGTCTAAACAGCGATTCCATTTGCAGAAATACTGTGCAAATATGTACATTTTTCAAATTCAGCATAGGAATAATGAACATTTCCAGAGCTCATTCACATGTAAACAGAGCCTTGGAAGGACAGAGAAAACAAAGGAATAATTTATACATGCAGTGTGCCAGTTACAATAACAAGGTCCAAAAGAGCAACTAAAACATGGTGAAGGTTTTAGTCCATTGTGTACACGGCTGCTTTGCTGCTTGTGGTACTGCATCAAAGGGATGATGAAATCAGAAGCTTATCAAGGCATTTTGAAATGTTACCCAAAGTCATAAAAGCAGCATGACCTGCAGCACTCATTCAGCAGAGAGAGAGAGTGAGGAGAAGTACACAACATCATGGTTGAAACAAAGCTAGATCTAGTTTGCTGGCTTTTTACAAGTAGTGACTTTAAATTCTGTTAAATAGTTTAATGATAAAAATATCAAAGGTTCCAGCAGGAAGGCTAAAATAACTGTTTAATGAAAATATGTTTAAAGTAATTTTAGCTAATTATTTTTTGTAAGGTTAATAGTTGGAAAGGGCCAACTGATGATACTGTTAAATAACTTTAGATAAAGGAAAATTATTTAATTTAAAAAAATAACATCCATTTTTTTAGATGTTTTGTCAGCTTGGCAATAATGGCTGACATTATTTTTGACCAGCTTACTTTGGAAAGAAGGATGGCATCAAGACTTTGCCTCCCACTTCTTTTATTAATCATTCTAATATTTTTTTTTTTTTCATTTTTAGCTTGCCTGGTGCCTTCCCTCCTTATCGCCCTTCACTTTCACAACAAAGTTTTTAGAGTTATTGTTTTTTGTTCTTGACTTTTGTAGGCTTTAGGAGGCCTACATGTCTTATTACTATATATATATATATATATTACTTTTACTTTGATCTTCCTAATTGGCAAGAACAAAAACTGAATGGTTCCAAACATTTTACTCTTCTGTGCCCATAGATTGATAGATTGACAAATGTAAGTTTTCCTGACAGATGCTTCAAGCAGATTTACCAGATTTAACAGATTTATTACTGTGTGGAAATGATAAATGGGCCTCGTAGCTGTGAAATATGTTGTATTTTTGCTGTTCATTGCATTTAGGAAACCAATATTTAACTTAAAATACTGTGCTATTTTGGAAGACATGCGTTATAAACCCCCCAAACAAGAGATAAAATCTTTCTGTTTGCCTTAATTACTCTGACTGGTTGTTTATCACACTCAATGTCTGCTATACTTCAAGAAATGAAATCAAAAATGAAAACTACATTGTTTATAATTAACTAATATTGTTGCAAGAAGAGCAGTGATTACTTTATAATGGATTTATCTAAATGTTGAGTAAACACCAATTGCCAGAAGACATTTTTCATATTTTTAAACTGCAACGTATCGTGATAGCTTTGCAAAAACTTCTAAGCGTTTGATCATCACCAGGAAGGAAGGAGGCTGTGTTTCAAAATAAAAAATGAAAATGCATATTAAAGAAATGTGGAATATTTCTTTCTTAGTCCATCTTTTCTGTGCTTTCTAAGTCTGTTTACATACCAGAACTGGAAGTGAGCAGCTGTTTGTGAGTGTGAGAGCTGATGTATGAACCAGAATATGGTCAAGTTTTTAAATCTACAACATTTAGGGTCAGTTTTCAAAAAATGACGCTTGGATAAACGTCCAAAAATCAAACTTTTAATTCCTTGTTAATCCTCTTTGCAGCTCGTTCGATCACTGATGGCTGCCTGCTGGATCAAAGCCTGCTATGGGTTTGGAACATTGACTTCAAGGCCAATATTTCTATCAGAGTCCTGGAGCTGTTTATTGCATGGAAGCTTTATGTTGGTTCCTCACATAAATCCTTGTTTGCACAAAAGTATTTCATTTGATGTTTCTCAAGTTTTTCCAAACAGCCATGCTTCGAAAGTGTCATTAAGTTAGCCCAGACGTAATGCACTTGTCTTAACTGCACTAGTTTTCCAAATACATTAAGTTTATTTGTTACCAGAATTAACATTTAGAATTTAGAAATGAAACCGTGGGTTTATAGTCATATT
>JAVKLF010000073.1:10709782-10724641 GCA_034783495.1 Millerichthys robustus | reverse complement strand
TGGTTTTAAATTTAATGCTGCATAATCTCCAGGCAGAAAACACCCATTGGCAACCCCAAGCTTACAATTAATCAACATTCATTAGTAGTATGAAAGGTGCTGTGTTCTGCTTATTGCTGCATGCACAATACTAAACTAATATATATATATATATATATATATATATATATATATATATATATATATATATAAACATATTACCACTAAATCTGAGGACTGTTAGCTGTAGTTGTAGTGTCATCACCACCGCCCGCCTCTTCTCAGCCTCCCTGGTTGTTGGTGCTGTTTGGAATCAGCATTATGTCGGAACTTAAACGTTCACACTCCTACACTCCTCAACACCTCTTGTTTCCCACGATACTCTTAGAAAATATGTTTCACTGTTCTGGATTAATGAGAATAAGTTTCATACAGCTCTTTGGCCTAGCTGACCTCCCACAGTTACCTCTACTTTACATTGTTTTATTTCTTTTTTCCTTATCTGCCCACTTGTGTTGCTTACTTTTGCCTAACCAGGCAGTTGAAAAAATTAAAGCAGTTTACTTGACATGAAATGTTCAGAATCTTAAAAAATGAAATGGCAAAAACAGTTTCAATACAGGAGGGGAGTTGCACAAACACAGACATATTAGGCACATTGCTGTGATTTATAAAAGAGCTCAGACGGTCATGTTTTCTTATGAGAAAACAAAGCAGCAGCACCATGTACTGAACCTAATGTGTGTGTTTGTCCCCCCGTATGGCCTTTGTTCCTGGATTGCAATTTTGTCTTTGTAGTATCAGCTTGCGTTCTCAGGCTTTTCACTTCAAACTATCCTGTTTTACTGCCCTGAAGATTAGAGGCAGTGGGAGCTCAACACTTTTATGCTGGAAGAAAAAAGAGGCATATGCCAAAACGTTTTAGCGCAGTTTTTTTTTTTACCCTATTATTTTTTTGAATGTTCCCTTTGAAGAACCTTAGAACAAAGAACAATAGGCACTGACAACTATTGTGAGCACCTTTTTTTAATTGCACTGCAAAATTGGCTATAGGAGGAGGTAAAACAGCGAAAAGTCTGAATACAAAAGCAAATTAAAACAAAGTTACTGTTTGTATTTACTACATAAATGTGGGTCTGCACATGTTGGTAATATCGCTTTTTTTTCAAGCAACAATCTGCTGAAATTAAAAATCACTAGTTTTTTGAGGCAATTAACCGAATCTGCTCAAAATTTTATGTTTTGGGAGAGGACCAGGAAAGGGTATAGTACAAAACCCTGTTCAATTTTGAAATATGCAAGTGTTCAAACTATCATGAGGAAATGTTTTAAACTATGAAATAATGGAAAAGTGTTTTTTGTCAACAAGATAAAGGTGACTATCCAATACAGGTAAGTTTAAAGCATGTAGCAACAAAGCTATTGCAACCTTATTTTCTTTTTAAACTTATGTCAAAGCTCATTCAAAAGATCAAAATATAAAACCTATGCTAAATAAATAAAAAAGGAATAAATCAAAAAGAAAAAAAAAGAATAAAACAAGCATATGTGAATGACATGCCATAAATGATTCCTCGAATCATGTCTTAAATCTTCGGTCACGTTTTACAAGCAGCTTCTATTTTTTTTCCAGGTTTCTCACTTCTCCTTTGTATCACTGTCCTCTCCCAGCAGTTCTCTGTGACCGGTGATTTTGAGGCACTTTTAGCAGCTCAGTGTGAGTGTGTACCCTGGAGAAGAGATTACAGCTGGGTGTTATGAACCTGTCTGAATGTGTGAGTGTTCTTACCTAGAGGGCAATGGTTTCTTAAAAGTAATATGAGGAATAGGTTCACTGCACATGCAGGGACAGGGTGGCTTTAAAAGCCGTGGACACTGACATGTCCCGTTAGGCTGCTGCACTTTATTGTGGGTGAGCTGTGTTACTGTAATGTTTCACATGAAGTCCAAGTGGAAAACCTATGTGTGTTTATTAGCTGTGAAACCACCAAATCAAATTTTACATGAAAAAAATTGTTACTTTTTTGCACAAAACCTATTTCAAAAGAGCTGAGAACTGTTCTTGTGCTTTCTTTTTTTAAAGGAGATAACACCCTTTCCATGCAATGCTGACTTAAGTGATCGCTTAATTATTTACGATTCAAAGATGTGTTTAATATAAAGTTAAGCCCACCATGCAATGAATGTCCTTTGATTTGCACGTCAAATTTAATGGCCTAGAATGAGAGAAGTGTTGTGGAAAGCAATTATTTTATTTACTTCACCTCAAGTAGCTTAAAGGTAAAGTAATGGAGGCATGTATTATTCAGCGTTATTCATTTACTCAGCAGTTCAAACTGATTTGGCCGCATTAACAAAATAGGGAGTACATGTTTTGTAAAATGTTTAGAATGTTTAAAAAAAGAAAAAAACAAAATCAAAGCAGGTGGATATATTATAATTAAACTGCAGTACATCATTGCTCCAAATTTCATATCTTCTTCAAATGTTCTTTCTAAAATGAGAGTTACTGCATGTGCATGTGTGTGTTGAAACACACCTTCCACTTGTTGCAGCGGGTGTATCTGCTTGCCCTTGTGCCATACAGTAGCTGAAGATGCTGAAGAACTACTGGTGAGATAATAAGTTTTCTCTATGTTAATTATCTTAGGTTATTACATCCATCAGCTATGCAATAAAAATTCAATTGCAAATGTCATTAAGGATCCACAACATAAATTCCCAACAGGTGAAGGGGGGTTTAGTTTACTTTCAGTGCTTCCTCAAGGGCACCCTGGAGAAATGGAAAGTAATTCATCTTTTGCTATGACATGTTATTTATAAGTGCACTTTGATGTCTTGTTAAAATCTTAAGTCTGATTTTTGCTCCTTAGATTGCTGCACTCATATACTTTTTAATTCTTTTTTTAATATTGTGCAAAGAGAGTTTTTCTGGTGTCGTCAATAACCGTATCAGCTAGATGTGTAAATTTAAAAATATCTTGTCTTGCAACTTTGAATATACTTGGGATGTTTGACAAAGCTGACTACAATTAAATTTAGACTATCTGTAACAAAACACCCAAGATTTATTTATAATTTAAAATAATGTTCTTCTGGGCCTACTATTATTTTCTTTATTTTGATGCTTATTTATTCTACGGAATTGTAGCATTTTGGCAGCAAAACATTTCCAACAAAGCCAATAAAATGTTGGCAAACCATTAAATGTTTTAAATAGTATCAAGATTTCATAGAATAGGGAAGCATTAGAGATTCGTAACAAAATGCTCTTCAAGCTCATTTAGTGACTTTCTAATGTGTCCTCAAGATACTGATTTTCTTTCTTTTTAATCCAAATGAAGTTGACACACTTTGTATTGTTTTAAATATGGTCAAAGCCCAGAAAGTCTCCCTCTGACATTTTTTAGGATAAACGTTTTACTCAGGAGGCTGTTCAGCCTGCAATGCTATTCAAAAATTGTCACACCAAGTTTTAATCCCATTTGTGAATCACAGCCATACTCCTCAAAGCATAAGATCTCACAATAGGTAGCCCTCAAGGATATATTTCAGAGGAACTAAAGAAGAGTCCCTTCCCCCATATATACTTACAACACAAAATCTTGTGTCTGTGGTGGCAGAAAGTTATTTGGCACACTTTGTTCCACCAATTGTTTGCAATTAGGAAGTAGTTTAGCATTGAAAGCATCAACGCTGTAAACAGTAACACATGACCTGCTGTATAACCTGTAATTATGCCTCTACATCATTGAGGCCATCAGTATTTATTGCGACACTACACGGCTGCATAAAATGTTCAATCACAACAAAACTGATCTGTTATTGTTTGTATATTTCAGTATAAAAAAACATCAGTATATACAATCATTGTACTGAGCCATGGGCACAGTGTTAAGGTTTCCCTAATTTCAGTTAATGTTGGAAGGTTAATGTGCCAACTGGTGCATCTCCTAGTGGGAACATTAGGTATTCCACTGTAGTCTACAGTGTAAGCATGTGGGAGCCTAACTACATGCAGGGAGAAGCTAGCAGCCTCAGAGCTGCGGCAGATGGGAGTCATGATTTGTTTTTAATGTGACATGGGTGTGCAATCTTCCTGTGAGGCCCGCCTGGTCTGGAATACTGACTCCTGTAAGGCCAGAAGAGATTTGTTCAGTGGTGCCATTGCAGCTCTGACTGACTTGTCACGATTCATTCAGTTGGTGTATCATCTGAGCGGCAAGAATTACCTGAAAGAAGTTGTAATAATGAATTTATGTATCAGTTTTTGGTGTGATTGGCTTTTGTATGCTGAAGCTAGTTTACACCTTTTCTTTGTTCAATTCTGTGCCAATGGAGCAAATTAACTGGTCTGAAAAAGTGTTTCCACAGCAACAGTGGTGAGGCTGGGGTCAAGGGGTGGTGGGGGCTGTTGTGAATCTTTTATGACAGACCTCATTACTCCTTCATGGCTTCTTTGCGAGATCCTACCTCAGGAAGAACACGAGAGCTGTGAAGGATAGCGAAATCTTTTCATTGTTCACCCTCTTCAAATTATTGCCAAGACTCCGTGAGAGACGTTCACCTAAAACCAACAAAAAGCTTTGGTTGCTATGCACTCAGATCTGACCTCCAAATTAAAGTGAATTGCTGAGAATAAAGGCAAACATATCATTGAACTCACTCACAGAGCAAGAGGAAAAGTAAAGGTGAGATAAGGAACTAAAATAAACACAGCCATGTTTACATTCAGAGAGTCTTTCAGGGCGGAAAATTATGATCTGTGAGTGAATGTACGCTGATAACGTATCATAAAAAGAAAAAGAAGAGCTGTTAAAGTGAAAACTCAGTTGTACACATTCAGCAGTGAATAAAAGGTTTCAAAAGCTGTTTGATCGCCTACACAAACAATGTTAACTGAGCATCGCCTGGTCCATTTCCTGAATCGGCGCAACTTAATATTCAAAGTAAAGAATCTCGTCTCTTAAAGGCTAAATTAAAAAGGTTGCTTTTCTAGCAAACATTCTGGCATCTTGCCCAAATGAGCACACACTATAAACCAACAAACAAAACACACTAGGGTTGGAAGGGCCAGTCAGGTGTCCGGTATAGGACTTATTGCCAAGAAGCATATGGCATGTTATACTAAAACAGTTAACCTTCAGATTTTACTGAATATGAATTTGTTCAAAAGGAAAATGTGTCAAAGTTACCTATATCACAGCATTTCCTTATCTTGTACTGTTTGAAAAATGTGCAGCAGAAATAAGTGTTTCCACTCACTGTGTTGTTCAAAAGCTTTAAAAGCTTCAAGTGAAATAAACATCCTTTGAAAAATACTCAATCAAATAGTATTTTATTTAAGATATTTTCTTTTGGAGTTCATGCAGCTGTGTTTGTGATCCTGACTGATGTGGTGTTCCTGATATCTTGAATATCTTTCAGTGCTCTTTTGTGAAGTTTTTTATGTCTATTCTTGTATTTTTCAAAATCCAATCTGTGATTTTTAGGATTGTGCTTCTGCGCAGATCTCTTTGTTGCTGAAGTTTTGTTTTTGATGATGCCAATTATGTGTTTGGATGTTGTTTTGGTGCAGAACAAATGAAACAAAATACCCTTACAAATAAACCACTGCATCACAACGCAATTATATTTCCTTCAAGATCTAAAACAGCAATATTTTTGTCTTTTTGGTCACTATTTTTAGTAGACATTTTTCTTTTATAGAAATTGAAAATACACTGAGGAAGATTTCATTTTATGTTTTAAATAGTTTTGCTTAGTGTATAATATATGTTTTTTTTTACTAAAAATGTTTGGGATCAGATGAATTCTACCAGCAGGGTTGATGCATACCGATTCAGTCTACCAGAATGATACAAGCATATAATAAGTGGGGAAAATGGTGTCACAGATGTTGTCAGTTTCTCAGATAAGACAATTCAGCTTAGTACAACACTGAAATAAACACCATGCACCCTTCTCTAACACACAACTTTCACATCCTTATAACAGCTTTTTTTTTTTTTTTGTCCCGAGCCCTTTCTTGGCTGTCACACTTTTAAATTGGAGCTGACGTACTCTTGCTGCCTTTGTGACGCTGCTACTGTAAAAGAACATGCCTGGGGTACTTTGCCTCCTTGATCAAAGATCTTCTGTCATCCAGGCTTTGGCATGTATCAACTGTATACAATGTTCCTTAGAAGTCACTCCAAGCAGTTTTTTATCCCTATCTCATAAAACTACATTGCTCTCCAGACTTTCACGATTACATCATACATGTGCACGTATGAATGAATGTTCTCTGCCTGGATGTTGTGGAACCAAATGGACTGTTTACAGGCTTTAATGTGATACATTATGGAAGAGGAGAAAACCTTGTATTGCATTCATTATGTACTTATTTATGACCCCCTCACCACCACTCTTTCCAAAACAGCTTTCCCCAGCCTCTCCCTCAAAGATAATACAAATAAGAAAAAGTAAAAAGAAATACCTAGAATGATGTTTCACAATGTGTGAGATCAATTATGTGTTTCTTGCATCTGTACAAACGTGGTTAAAACATCAATTTGCAAACATCATTTAGCTTACAAAAGGTTTACATATCCAGTGTCTAAAGTTGTCAGTATTGAAAATGACACTACAGCACTTGACTTTACCATTATGTCAAATGACTGATTTTGTCTGGAAGAATGAATTAGATCAAGGAGCTGTCATTGCTCAAATCTTCAAGGCAGACAATAGTTGTCATTGTCAGATTTTTTATAGAGCCAGATGCACTGTTGGAGTGTGTATAAAGAGATAGATCACTCATACATGATGGCAACCGTTAACCAATAGTATTTGTTTTAGACCAGAGTTTTGTAGTTTTTGTATCTAGATTCTACTTTCCCTCCCTTTTCTCCACTTACATACAAAGAGTCTCTGCCTGCTTAACAATTTCAGCACTTAGACTGGTTCAAATGTTCTTGACTCAAACAATCTACTTGCTCTCAGACTATTTCCTTTGCTGTACAATGACCCAGTCAAAACTCCTAAACACCTGAATGTTCTTGTAGCGAAAGGACTGTCAACGCATAGAAAGGAAATTCAATCTTTAGTCACGTTTTATGATTTCCAGAGACGAGGTGGCCTTTCACTGATTTAAAGAATCAAAATCAACTCATGAACAGTAATTGTAATTATGTTAGCTTGTCAAATTACTTTTATGTAGTTGAACAGTCAATGGACTCAGTAAAATAGATTTTTCTATATTGTAAATCCAATAAAGTTTTAAAAAATCTGAACGTCTACATTTCGGTGACATCCTGCTCACTCATTTCCAAAGATATTTATGGTGTCCAAAATTAAAACTATATGTGGTATATATGGTTTAACTTGGGCAGAACAACACAGTTGCATGCTGGTTCTTTAATGTCTCCACAATAACATTTGCTGAAACCACGGCCATATCTACTAAAATGTTCTTACCATACCGGAATTATACAAACAACAATTTCTTAATAATATTCACTAATTGAAATTAAATGAAAGCAACCTATGTGGTACCTGAGGCCACAACTGATTAGCCAAACTGTGCAGCCGTGAGTGGCTCGTTAACCTGAATAATGAATATAACCCTCTCTGGATTTCTCTCTGCTGCTTGCAAAACTTGTTTTTGTTTTCCAAATCTGTCAGTATTAAAATTTACTAAGTCCAGGTTTAACATTACAACAACCAATTCAAAAACTCTTAGTTCTTTTTTTTCTTAGAGTCATCAAAATGTCTTTTAGAATGTTTGATTTTATATAATAATTGTCTACTATATATACTGTATATACAATAATGATTTGTAGACAATAATATAATAGAATAATGTTATATAATTTAATAAAAAGCAAAACATCAAAAGTAAATACCTGGTTACTTCTCTAACAAAAAAGAAAAAAAACATAATGAAGTCAGAAGGTAAGAAAGTGTGTATTAAACATAATATACTTATGCACAGAGATGAAACTGGCTTTTTTCTCAATTGTTCTACATTTTTCATGCAATTTCCAGTAATACAATTGTGGTTATGAAGTGGGATTATTTTATTTGTACTGTAAAGGCTTTGTTTTATTTAATGTATTTATGTAGGAACCAAGATTACAGTCGGCTCTCTGCCATAACTGCTCTATATAAATGTTAGATTTGGGGATTACAGAAAACTGATTTCCTAGGTGCATCTGTCATGTAAAAAACAACAAAAAAAGATAAGATAAAAACAGTTGATTTATGGTTCTGTAGGTGTGTAACTGGGGTTAGACCTCTATGGGAAATGCTTCAACAGCAGGGCAATAGGATAAAAGAAACGATAAATATATGCAGAAGTGCATTCTCAAAATTAGGATTACTCCATTTCCAATATGAGTGCAGCTAAGATTCTCCCAAAGCAGTTTTCTGTGCTATTATAAAGGTTTACCACTGTTGTGGGAAAAAAAAAATCTTTTTCCATATATTACTGAGTCATTAATTAAATATCAGACAAAACAGTGATTTCCAGTTCCAGCACTTTATTTGAGACCAGAGGGAAAACATGATAATCTTGCTTTTTCTGCCTTTCTGCTCTTCTCTGATCTCTGTGTTCTGCCCCGATCTCTCTCTGATCTCCCTCTGATCTCACTCTGGTCTGACTCCCAGACAGAACTTTAGCGTTGATATACCCAGCTGCAGTCTCGAAGACGTTCTCAAAACAATAAAAAGCATAAACCTAAACAATCAGTCACAAATTAGAGAACACATACTGTGGCCTTGCTTCCCCACAGTAGATGTGAGGTGCACCAAATTGCAAATTAAGTCAAAGTTCATGTGAGAAGTACCTTCATAAGAAATTTTCACACAACCTTATATTCAAAATTTGAAAACATCTGAATCATTTTTTCCTAAATCATGGGCCCTTCTCCCACAATGAATAAAAGGTTTGTTGTAGCTTAAAAAAAACTAAAAAACTAGAATTTTTGTTCATTTGACAAAATGTTAAAAGCAGTATTTTTATCAAAGCTTTTATCTTTTTGAGAGCTATAGTTGAACTGGTAATGCAGCATATTGTTTGGTAGCATCTTCAATAACCCTACATCTGTGGATACAGCATGTTCTGCTATTATTGAAATGCTGTAGGTTTCATTCTCATATCAGTAAAATATTGTCTATATAAGCTACTTTGCTAAAAATGTTTAACAGGAAGTGTGGGTTCGATTATATTTTTTCCATATTTTGACCTGCTGGACTAACACCTTCTGTGTTCTAAGATCAAACTGAGCTCCAAGAACACTTGAGGAGTTACAGATACAATTTTCATCAATTTTCAAACTTACTTTTTCAGAATTGTTTTCCTGTTTGTGCTTCCTCTCATCATGTTGGCTTTTCCTTTTCTCTGCAGGCTGTGGAAACCAACCTGGCATCCAAAGACAGTCATTGGGTCTATGCCAATGAGGTGAGATCAAATGCAAACACACGTTGGCCCTAATCGTACACCGCACACACAACATTAATGTTCTCATCAATCTACACTGGCCATTTGTGTATTATTGTATTGTTTCATGCATTTACACGAGTGATGGAGCGAGGCATTGTGCATGAGCAATATTAACATACATGCTTGATTTGACAGTAAATCAAGCAAGGTGTAGTTTATCACTCCAGTTTTCTCAGTACATTTCTTACAGCCATAACAATGAATAATAGTGTATCAAGTGCACATTGCTGGTTGTTTAAATTATAGTAGTTCGAGTTAGGAGGTAAACATTTATATTTTATTAATGTTTAATCTTTCTCAGTAGCCCAGGCTTTAAATATGTGCATGTGTCTGAGCGGTAATTTATGGGGTCTGATTGTGTTGGACATCTAGAACAAGATATTGTTTTAAACAAAATGACAGTAATTTAGACTTATTGAAAGTGATTTGACTTCTTTAGTTTAATGCAAAATGGAGCAAATGCACTGCATGTCTGAAACAAAGTTTCACATGCGAGTGAATTCAGACTTCAGCATCACTTTGTCTCTGTCAACACAATCTCATAGGCTACTGAGGTACTTACAAACTCATGTTAACCTACACTTTAATTACACTTCCATGTAGAGATAAACAAAACATAATTTGCTTTTATTTTATCTTGGCTCCCAAAGGGACAAGGTCTTTATTTCATTTGCATAACTTGCCATTCTCCATTTATCTTCTCCTTTCTTTGTACCAGTGTTCTGTGTGTTTTATATTCACTTTAATGTTCTTCTAGTGTTGATGTAATAATGCAAAGTCCAGCTGCAGTTTCTGGATAGAGAAATGTGGAAATGTGCAAGACAAAAACAAGAAGAAGAAAAAAACAAACAGAATGTTGAATACTCACTGTATTTTTAAAAAAATACAAAAAAAACTGAATTTCAACTGTTTGCTACATTATTTATTAATGTAAAAGAGAAACTTTGTCACATTTCACTCAAAGTTATGACAGCTTTGACTATCTCCTACTTATTGATTTACTGAGTTTTTTTTAGAACTTCTTAAATCTATTTAATTATTCCAATATTAGGCTTTTCTGAAATAAGATTATAGGATGTGTGCTGTAATTTGAAGCTGTATTCTCATTGATGCCTCTGAGTCAGTTACAAAGCTTCATAAAAGCATCAGATTTAATTGCATCAAATTTAAGAAAAAGAACAAACTAATGGCTTTTTAATTCCATGATACTGGCTTATGGTAGATATGATGTGGTTTACCACAAAGTAATCTCTCCCTAGTGAACGTTTAAAAAAGACGAGCATGCTGCTTAGTGTCTAAAACAATAAGAGATGTCTTTGGTTAGAATGTATAAGTTGTTCTAAATAAGTTTAAAATGTTTTTAAAGATAAATGCAAATTTCCATCGCAAACTGTTGTTATCAAATTACAACTCTAACGATAACAAAGCAACAAAAGGCTGTATGGTTTCCATAAATTAAAGATGCGGGATTAAAATCTACTATGAACAGTATAATTGGCACTTTGACTTTAAATTAGTTTCTCAAACAAAATAATTAACAAGGCGTGCCTGTTCGTTATTTCAAGCGTCACGTGACCTGAACTAAACTATCTCATCAATACCAGTCCTTTTGCATAAGAAGGTGGCTGATTGTTTCCAGCTTCCTTTTCAAAAGGGTGAAGATAAAAGCTGTCTGAGTGCTTCAGAGATGCTATTATCACAAAACAACTCCAAAGGCCACAAGATTGACAAAGATCTTAGAATCCCTGTTTCAGCAGTCCTTGACTTTTTCAAGAAGTTTCCCAGCAAACTCATCAAACTGAGAACAAAAGCAAGACATCCAAGACTGAAATGTGCCAATGTGAAAACTAGGTTTGTCAGTAGGTCTTAACGGATTTACAATTAATAAAGACTTTAGTATGAGCTTAAATATGCCATGGGAGAAGCACAGATTACTGCAAGTTTTAAAAAAACTGTGAAAAACACTGTGAGTTTGTATTTCTTGTAATATAAACATAAATAAAGTTGCAACTAAAACATATTATTTACAAATGTGCTTACAATGTAAATGTGCTGGTAACATTTTAGGACTATATTGCACAGTACTTCCTTTTTTTTAACTTTTTTGTCTTTTTCTTTGGAGATCTGATCTCCGGGGTTAAGTTATTTCTCTGTTCTGCTGCTCTTAAAGATTTTGTTGATCTTATCTCTGCCTCACTCTGTTTTTCATGCCTCTGTTTTAGTTTTCCTTTTCTCTCATCATTTCCCTGCTTCTCGTTTCGTCACCTGATGAAATGGCCATGCTGCTAAATCACCTTGAAATGAGAATATTAGAAATGTTGGGAAGACTAACAACTAAATTCAATAACCTCTCATACCCGTTTTTCTTGCAAAAGTTTAGCCTCTAGAGTTTCCTATTTATACTGAAGAAAAAACATGAAAACTGAGTCGCTAATAAGCCTGCCTTTTATTTTCATCCACTTTTTCTTGTTCTTTTCTCCTACAAGATTCATACTGAATTGAAGCATAAAACTAATTTGCTTTTTTTTTTAGCTTGTGGCGATAGATTCTTCTAGTATGGTTCAGAAATAATCTCTAGTTTTTTTGTCCTAATTATATTAAACATATGAGGAGTTTCAAACATTTTAGAGGTTTCAGCTGCAAACGCTTGTTTTCTTTTTGTTTGCAGCATGTAATGAACTTGATACATGGTAAAATAAAATGCCAAAATTTTGTCAGCCTGGCAAAATACAATCTAGCTTTTTTGCAAAATCCAGCAGTGAAATAACGGTGCCTCGTTATTTCATTTCCCTGAAACAGCATCAGTCCCTGGTGACGGCTGCTGCTTTTCAGCTGGTCATAATAGAGTTGTGAGATACATTTTAACCAGGCGCTTGTGATGGTCACTGTCACTTTATCAAAAACATCACAATCTGGCAGCCTTTAGACCTCACACGGTCAAAGGGAGGTCTCACATTTCATTCAGCTCTCATGACAAGAATTTATGCTAATCTGCCACCAGCGGTAACATGTGGCATGATGAATGTAGTTGTCAAGCCTGAAACATGATAAGGGCGCACAGAGAGAACCGTTGAGAGAGAATGATCAGGTGGGAGCCTGATCACAAGTCAGGGTAATGGACAAACCAAAAGAGGCATCAAAAGGCCTAAATAATAAATTTGTCACAATGTAGCTTTCCCACCACAAACAATGATCTTTTTAAAATATAATTTATATGATTATTATTTGGGGGGGGGATTCCTTACATACGTATTAATTGTACACACATGCACATATTGCTTTTTTTCTCGAACCAGTTCACAGCTCAGCGACACATTTGACATCTTTGCATGATCAAAGACACTATGAGACAGAAAACAAAGGTATTATTGTTTTTGATGGACCTGATATTTAAATATCAATTAATTGATTTCACTAAGAAAATGGACACAAATCTTACAGAAACAAAATCTGGTACTTTTTATAGTAACAAATAATTTTCTAGGGCTCTGTACATTTTTACATGGTCATTTTATAAAATAAAAAAGTAACTTATCCAGTTTTTGTTTTGAAACAAGTTTTAATACCAAAAGATGTGAGGAAGGACACAAGGTTTATAAGCTCTTTTGGTATGAAACTTTTTCCAGCACAAAAATGCCCAATTCTTGAGAAAAAAAAGGTGAAGAACTTTAAAACCATTAGGTAAGACTTGATATGAGCAGGAGGTCACAGGGATAATAGGCAGGCATGAATCTCACTAAACCACCCACTAAACCAGTGTGCTCCAGCTGCTCGCACAGCGATTCACATCTGACACAGTCTAGTTGACTCAGATGGATTGCACATCCTGGAAGGATTTGTTGTTGTTGGTTGTTTTTTTTTCCCCCTATTTTCTTCAAAGGCAGGACCGTGACACTTGAGAAACTGTTTGATGGATTAGGTGGCTGTGCCTGCTGTGACACAACTGAGGAGGAAAGTCATAATAAGACCGATGTCTTGGGCAACTGCCTATCAAGCAGCTCAGTTAGAAAATATTTGTCTGACGCAATCTCTGCCACACCAGTTGGTGATTAGAAGGTGGCTTACTGAGGCTGGCAACTGTGTCATGAAGGGATATTTCATTTTCCATTATCTTTAATGGACAATATAAATTGCTCCAATGAAAACACTAGATTTAAAGTTGTGAATCTTCATGCCGCTACTGAAAGTGAGCATTCATGCAGAAACCTCATTTTCATGTCAAAAATTATGTATTAACCCAGAAGTGGTAATGGTCGTAAGTTTAAAGGACCCCCAGATTCACTTTATGAACCATCTCATCTACGTGTTACAGCAGTTAAATGCTCACCTCAGTTTAGGTATTACGCTGTCATTGAGGTTAATTTGTGGCAAAGTCAAATAATGAAAAAAAAAAAAACCTACTGATCCTCTAAAATGTAAACTCCATTGTGAAATGTGAGCGATAAAATCCCTAGCACTAATACTGTGAATTTAAATGGTCTAAGTAATGGCTTACACTACCATGTTAAAAACAGTAAGGTGCGGTTTGGCATCAAATAAGATTCTACCTGCTAATATAATTATGTAAATACTGAAAACATTGTTTTTGGTCAGCCAGACAGGTAACAAACTCCAACCAGCCAGACTGCTGTTTTTCTGGCAGCGGTTCAGCTAAACATTATGTGCTTGTAAATGTACTGAGAAACGTGTTATGCATATCAGCTGTTTCTGTTATTTAAAACATTATGACAGGAAGCTGTAATGAAAGAAACACTTCTCATCATTTTGGATGCTACCACAGGTGTGGTCATTATCGCCTCACATCATTGCAAGCAGACAAACTTCATTCTAACTGAAATGTTGTCATCTCTGCCAAGCTTTTTTGTCCCATCCACATCTTCACACCTAATCTGTTGGCTGAGGTTTCATAGTTTTACCATCTGTGGTGATGATATTTTAAACCCATGTTAATGCAAAATGCTTCGGATAGAATAGTTAGTTCACAGCGTTGCATTTACATTTTAAAAACATAAATAACTGTTTACATTTGTGCTACAAAGTGATACTGTTCATATAGGGTTTTTTTACATTTGTGTCTAATTGCAAAAAAGGAGAAAAACCCATGATCACCTTGTTCTACATTATAAACCTTAAAAAAATTAACAAATGTTATCTAGAGGTGCACTCAATTCATTCTGTCGTTTTGTCTATATTACTTATACAGAAGGGAGTGTAGTGCAAAAGGTCCACCCCTTTCACCTTGTATGAAAAGATCCTGAGGGTGTCCCAAGCTTTAACATTGTTTTAAAACCTTGCAGCTATGTAGGAATGGACTTCATGTAAAAATGTAGTTCTAAATGTTAGAGTTTCTAAAGTCATTTTCTAATACAAAAGATTCAAATTTTAAGTCACTCAAAAGA
>JAVKLF010000073.1:10674190-10688572 GCA_034783495.1 Millerichthys robustus | reverse complement strand
CTTAAAGTGGATAGATTTGCTATGGGACCATTTTGCATTTAAGAGCAGAACCGTTCGGTATTATATTACTGAATGACCTACAATTATATTCATCCTTTGAGCATCAAGGACGATTATAGAAGAGATTTGAGTATGTTCTTCAATAATTTCTTTACACTCATGTAAATTTTGCAATTGACTAGAATCAGTTTTGCGTAACAAAAGTACTAAACTTGGCTAATGAAGCAAATGAAGATTTGGGTTTGAAGGAAAAGAAATTAAAGTGAGATGGAAAGCAACTCAAATCATACCTAATGAACAGCAATGCTTGGTTTTGTAAAATGCAATTGTCAATTAAAGTTTTAATTTTTAGGGCCATTTGTTTTTTTATCTGTCTAGATCAGTGGTTTCTAAATAAACTAAGTAATTAAGTTTTATTTTAATGGGATATTACTGAAACAGTTCAAAATAACTTTAAGACAAAAAACTGTCAAACTTTTTTTTGTTGGGAAATCTTTCAGCATTTTCAAAGACTTTTCAGGAGACTAAATAAAGGTTGAGTAGAATGTGAATTTTTTTTGAAGATACCTGCTGATTTTGCAAAACCAATACAGTAATGGAAATGCAAAATGTAAAAGACATTTACACACAGCTACTGATACCTTTCTTGTTGCAAAACATTTTGTATTGTTGGATTGGGGAAAAAAGCATCTCATTGTGGATGCATAGTTCAAAAAGATTTTTGTCTAAAGTCAAAAGGAAAGAAACAGGCTGAACCAGTAAAAGAATACATTTATTAAAGTTGCAAAATTTCTGGGGTCGCAGCAGTTTTGTTGCTTTTGATTAGTGAAATCGTTGAAAAGAATCGCAAATGTTTTCACCACACGTTCTTACAGAATGCTAATTTAGTAACCAAGACAAATATAAAAAATCATCTAGAAATTTACTGCTCCTCTTTATGCCAAAATCCATTATTAACCTAAGGTCTTAATACAACCGATGACCAAAGCTCTGCAGTTACTCTGAAGTGTCTCAGATAAGGACTGGATATCCTACAAAGCTGAAAAGATCTTTGCTGCTTTGTGTTTGACACATCAATAGTGCACGTTTCTTTTGCTCCTACTAAACTCAATGTCTAGACCTTGGACTTGATCAAACCTGATTTGGAAGCTCAGATGGAGTCCGATATTGTTCAGAACAACAATAAAAGTCGAGGTAATATAATTTCTGAAGAAATCAACTTTCTTCCTCAGCTGAAGTATAGATTTTGGTGTACTCCTAAAGCGCTGCCGGACATTTTATTTTCACTATAAAGTCTATAGAGCCTCATTTTAGACCAGGTATTTCTGCATCTATGCCTATTAGGTTTTAGCGTTTGAATGGGTGATACATAAATATGCTGTATCACGTAGGTCTCAAACCCCAGTCCTCGAGGGCCACAATCCTGCGGGTTTTAGAGGTTTTCCTGCTCCAACACACCTGATTTGCATGAATAGGTGATTATCAGGCTTCTGTACAATTTGAAGAGTTAATTCAATCACTGAATCAGGTGTGTTGGAGCAGAGAAACCTCTAACACATGCAGGATTGCGGTCCTCGTGGACTGGAGTTTGAGACCCCTGCTGCATCGAGAACAAAACCTACATACTAAGTAATAAATGTTTGTTTCCGTTTTTTTAAGGGTTTGAGCACTACACATATTGTTCCGGCTTATTGGCTTCCTGTTAAGAAAAAGATACATTACATAGCTTCTATATTTTAAGCATAATTCTGTTTATTCTGCTAATATGAAAAATAAACAATCCCACTTTTTAATTATAATTTAGGAAGCATAAAAACGTCCTTCAGAGTAATAACACTGACTTTCTGTTTTTGCTGTTAATTGTCACTTTGGACTGTTTTATATTTATGAAAATACCTGTCAAAGTTTAATCATGACTAACAGAGAAGGCAAACATTAAATATCTCTAAATATAACTACAACACGTTGACACATGTTACATTGATATTAATGTTCTTTTGATGTCTGCTTCTCTAACAAAGCTACAGCAAGTTGGGGTTGAGAGGACATTTTGTATTTGTATAGATGTCAGAGGTTGTTTGTCTTTCAAAAATGGTTCTGCCATTAAGGATAATAAATAGGGCAGAGTTCCATTTGTTTTTATTGATTGGGAAAAATATTGTGTTTCGGGGTTTTAAGATAACAATGAACATGAGGGGAGAAAAACACTTAAAATGAGCAGCAGATGTATCCAGCACTCACAATCTAATAGCATGGCACTGTTGTTCAATATTGTTTTAGCATTGGTTTAGGTTTTGTGCATTTTCACTGGAAGGAAATACCAAAACTTTGCCTTTGGCAAGTGGTCTTTTGGAACTTCATTGTCTCTTTAATCTGTTTATTTTAGACTGACCTAAATATATTTAGTGTTATTTTAATCTGGACAATAAGTCACAGTCGCTCTTCAAACAATATTTACCTGTGTGTATGTGTTCCAAGTACAAGAAGTTAATGAAGTTAAATATAAATCTTCTCTCTTAATCTTAAATGAAGGTCATTCCAAAACTTGGCCAAACAGGTGGACGTTACATATGGGACGGTGAGGGACTCAGCTGTGTACGAATTTTTCCGAGCCAAAGGCACCAACCCTCTGGAGCAGGACAGCACATTTGCTGAGCTTTGGAAGATCATCAACAAGAACAATGGCTTTGAGAACTCTGTCTCAAGCCCATCAGAGGGCATCAAGAAGGTTAGTGTTATTTTCAACTCCGTCCCTAATGTTCAAAAAATAAACAGCTTTAAGATAAACCAAATATTTTTTTCACTTTGAAAGTGATTAAACATTGTGACCCCATTTAAATTACAACGAAACATAATTGTGCTTTTAAAGAGATTTATCTGATACAATCGATTTATTTAAAGGTAAAATTCAGCTGTGGCTACTCTGAATCATTGTCTTTTACAATGTGTTGCAAGAAACCCAAAACTGTGAACTATTTTCATCATCTTGGTAAAAGCATTTAATAGTGTGATTGCTGTTCTGAGCTGATCGACTTTGCAAAAGTAAGTTTCTGATAAAATATTTGGTTTTGCCATTTGTTTTACTGATTGTTTTCCTTTTTGAGAAAAGAAAAATCTTATGCACGATTCTGATTCAGGAAGTAAAAGTACACATAGATTCTAATAATTTGCCAGATCTATAGAAAGTCGGGTAGTTATTAAATATTTTTTGTGTTATTTTATGATTTGAAATTGCAGTATATCTAATGTAAACGGTACCTGTGCAAATACTCAGTTATCCAGGTCATCCCAACAGCAAACCGGTCTAAAATCGGAGGCAACCAGACTTTTAGATCATTTCTTTTTCAAAACATTTCAACACCTATCCAGGAGTCGTTGTCAATTTAGTCAGTCAATTTTTGCTATGCAAGTCAAACCAAACTAAAATTCTTGCTGTCAAAAGGGATTCAAGCTGTGCTGCCCGCTGTAAACATGTTGTGATGTAACCGTTATATGTCCCTGTTATTTTTTGTGTGGGTGTTGTGAAAACTGTTTCAAATTTCCAGGCAAAGCGAGAATCATACGCCTTTCTATGGGACATGGCAGTGGTGGAATATGCTGCATTGACGGATGACGACTGCACACTAACTATAGCAGGAAACAGCATGAGCACCAGAGGCTATGGCATGGCCCTGCAGCACGGCAGTCCTTACAGAGACCTTTTCTCCCAGAAGTATGTATACCAGTGTTAATGAATATCACTTAGAAGACTTTGCATTTAACCAAGAGTAAAACATTCCTGTGGTGTTTTGATTTAATTTTACAGTGACATGGCCAGTTTGCTTATTTTACCTTTGTTTAATCAGCCAAACCCTGTTGAGATCCCAGATCTCTTTTGCAAGTGAGGCCTGGGGGCAACGTTTTTGGTCTGTGGGAGGAAATCAGAGTACCCAGATCAAACCCACACTAGCATGATGAGAACATGCAAACTCTGCACAGAAAGACCACGGGTCAGAACAGGGGATCAAACTCAGGACCTTCTTGCTGTGAGACATCAGTGCTAATCACTGATCCGTCATACCGTTGTCTTACAGATTTCATCAAATACATTTTAACATAGACAAAGATAACCTGATTAAATACAATATGCAATTTTCAAAGAATGATTACATTTATGAAGAGAAAATAGCTACCCAAACCAACCTGCCTTATATGAAAGCGTTGTGGCTCCTAAACCCATCAACCAAATGGCACCTGGTGAAAGACAGCTGCAATAAAACATTTGCAATTACTGGCTATCAGTCTTTTACCTGGTTTTTATTAGACTGCATTTTACAGCTGGTTTTACTCAGCTATAAAGCACAACAATTACTGGGATAAACAGGATGTTATTCATTTTTTAAAGATGTCCATTTTAGCCAACATTGTATGATGTTTAATAATTAGAGCCCTATAATTTGTGTGATGTGGAAAGAATGGAATCACTATTTACCAAACAAATGGAATCCAATAAAAAAGTGGAATCTTATGGAATTTGCTCATTTGGGCAAGGCTGCTGTCACTCCTCGTTTCTGCTGTTAATTACATTTGGGCTCCCTCTCCATACAAACAGGAAAAAAAAAAGGTCATTCATGTGGCTTGCTGAAATACCAACGCCCTCCAAAAAGATGAAACTTAGCGTAAAGTTTAGGGCAGAATTATACTGGAGCGATTTTTATGTATCTGGAGAAAAAAAAATTCTGTATGTTACATACATGTCATAAGTACAGACAAGTAGAGAAAATAATCTGTCAAGTGTTTCATAAAAACAGAGTACTGTAGTCTTCTTACAAAGTATTCAATTAACATTAAGTGTTAAGTGTTAAATTAACATTATTTAGTGTTGATTGGACCCGTTTGGTTTGGTCAAAATTAAACTGTTTTTTTCAAACTGTGGTTCTACCATAAGTTATATACAACAGGTAAAATTACTGTTTAACTTTACACAGAACCCCATCTGAAGATACAATTAATTTTTTTTACTTTTTCACTTTTTAGAAGTGGGTGCACACATGGTCTAAAAAACACAAGGGACAAAATGTTCTCTCTGCACATCCTTTCAATGTACCAGTTTGTGTAAAGAACAGGACATATGGTAGTTTGTGTGGAGGCATTACATTCAGTATCATGGACAGAATAGGGGTGGGTAAATAGCCCAGGTAGCTGTGAAGTATTTCTGATTGTGCTTCTTTATCCTGAATAAATCTGCAGCAGAAGTGGTAGTGCCATGTTACAATCATCTCTGAACAGAGTGACTGACTGTGCCACTTATACAGTCCCTGTGTTCCTCTGGAATAGCTAACGTGTGTTTGCACTCTGACACCACCATGCTCCTCCACAACATCTTTTCATCTGATCTGTTCTCTTACAGGCTGACTGCAGTGATTGATCCTTTTTGTTGCAGTCCTTAAAGTTTGACATTTATTACTCTTCAGGCTAGAATTGCTTCTTTTTTCCTTTCTGTTTTAGAACTGGTCTTTTTGGTCATGTTTACAATCCATCATTATGGCTTACACTATACCGATGTAAACTAAAAACTAGTGTTTAATAGCAGTTTTTCCTTCAATTAGTCTTTTTAATAACCCTACAGTCAATGCTAATAGATTGCATTAGCAGTGGAGGATGTTTTTCTTTATTAGAGTTGTGTTATGAGATATTTAATTATTGCTCCATAATAACAAAGTGGTATTTGTCTGAGATTTATTTTCTGTATTTTTCATTATTTGCCTCTAAAAAAAATAATTGTTTAACTTACACTTATGTGCTCAGTTGTAGTTGTAATTTTATCAATCAGTATTCATTCACAATGATGGATACTGAAGGGTTTGGATGGTGTTGTTTGTAGTGTTAACAGAACTGCACACTCACTGTGAAAATGAGCAAGAGAATGGCCTATTTAACTGTAACTTCTCCACAGGATTTTGGAGCTCCAGGAAAAAGGGGATCTTGACATCCTGAAGCAAAAATGGTGGCCAAAGATAGGCCGCTGTGACCTGCAGAGCCACACAGACGCTCAGCCGGAGGGACGGGCGCTGCGTCTCCACAGCTTTGCCGGCGTGTTCTGCATCCTCGCCGCAGGCTTGCTGCTGGCCCTCCTTGTGGCTGCCCTGGAGACATGGTGGAACAGCAACCACTGCCGGAGAGAGCAGCCCAAAGAGGTGACCACCGACAGCTCGTCGGGCCCAGGCCTTCTATCCCAGAACCGGGTCATGGTGGCCACCACGGGTATCCCTGCCCCAGCAAGGCCCCGATCGAGACCCAGACCCCCGGGTCCCCCGGTCCTGCCCAGAGATGCCACTGCCACACTCTACTTTATGGATCCAGCAGGCGCTGATGCCAGTCCCGATTTAGTAGAGCTGCAGTACACCCAGTTATAATAGGTGTGCCCTTGGTGATAGTTCAGACATTACGTTATCAATTTACTCATTCCTTCTCATGTTGGGAGAGAAAGTGGGACCTACTGAGGGATTCTGAGGCATCCCTCATGGTGACACAAAAAATACCAATAGTCATTCACTGATGCTCATGAGGGAGAAGTACAGCTGGAAAAAAAGAAGTAAACACTGGGTTCTAACTTCAATATCACATACAAAAATTGTACTACTGAGCTGCAAGCTTCAGTTGTGCAATAGCTCTCTTTAGCTAATCCATTCAAGTCTTATTGCTTCAAATCTCTGCCTTTACATTGCTGCTTTTAACTGGGCAGTGCTTTCACGTGAGGCGTCCAATAAAACTAAGGCTTGACATGGATCCCTAAACTAAAGTGTGAGCCTTGACCTACTTGTTTAATTTGACAGTTTGATAATACTGGATGAGAACACCCATTTAAGGCCTGGTTCTGTCTTGAGAAAACACCAAAATAATTCCACATCACTACGGTTGGATGTTGATGCAAAAAAGAGAGTTTTTTGCTGTCAACTTTTGTTTTTAGTGTTTAAGTGGGGTGCCTTTATAATTACTACATACTGCAGTCATGATTCACAACTTTTCCTGTGCAAAATTTATTTTATATTTATAATCATGACTGGGAGTTTTGGGGCATTTCAGTCCCTCTTTTTTGATTATACACTATGCTCTGTGGGCTTGAAATGTAAGCTTGTGGAGCTTTTGACAGGGTAAAAAAGAAAAAGTTTTCAAAGCGATGAGGTATGCCTAACTTTCAAATAAAGAGCAGTTCAGGCTGAATTCAAGAGCTCCTTTTTAATACCTCAGTTTTTGTGTCTCAGGAAAATGATTTCATACCTGAGCTATCCCTGTGCAATCACAAACCCAGATGCAATGTTAGGTTTTAATTGTGAAACTTTGAGCATTATTACAACAATAACAAATATTAATTTAGTATTACACTATTATGTTTGAGAAAATGAGAAAAAGTGTGTATGGCTTGTAAAGTAAGTTTGTATCCCATCAGCACCAAATATTTTCAGATGTTAGCTTACTTATTTAGCAAGGAGGTCAGTCTCTTTGAAACGTCCGGTCAAGTCAAGGAGCAACTTAGAGCTGCAAAAGTTACAAGACTCATGACAAAGGATGAGACCCACAAAGCTACTAAAACTATAATCATTGCAAACTAAGTAGGGATCAAACTCTCTGTTCCTTAGGTCATCCTAATAAAAGGTAGTACTGGGTTAAACATTGTACCTATAAATCTATAAATTAAATTACTGAAATGTCAAAAATTTAGATTTGTCCTCAATTGTGTGTTTCTCCAAAAGTGAAGTGTGTTTAGAATCTAGAATTTAGAATTAAAAGAAAATTACAGATATTTTTATTATTGTTTTGAACTGCGCCAAAAATACAAATGAGATCATTTCTGGTAGTTTGTAACTCTCTCTTTTTGTTTGTGTATGATAAAACAAATTCAATCAGTCAAGTGTAAACTGCAATTCTGCACAGGACCATTTGTACAGCTTCTTTTCAAGCCCACAGAGAACAAGTGAATTATATTCAAAAGATTTGCTTCTATTACCCATTTTAAACATTTTAACACCAAGACACCAAACATATACAGCATGTAGGCACAGTTTGACATTGTGGGAAATGTTTAATTACTTGCCAAGCTGGTTAGGGGTAGACTGTTGTCACGTCATCCATTATCTCATCCCATAATCTGTCGTTATTTGATTACTTGTTTTTTTCTGACTTAAATGGGTGCATATAGGATAAGTAATATCCAGTATAAAGCCAAACTCAATCATTTCCTGGTAAATCAATCATTTGCTGGTAAATGTACATGTATGTCTTAGTCATTCTTTATTTGGCTTTTAGTTATTTTTACAAATGTGCACAAAAGTCTCGCCATCTCTTATTTATTTCTATTTTGCTTCCAATGAGCCAGAGATTTATACTTTTGAATATATTTTAAATATTTAGGGTTTTTGAAATTCTTTAAAAGTTTTTCCTTAGTTGTTGGTTGTGTTTTGACTCATTTTCAGTCCAGTGCCTGTGCCAGTGATCGTATTCAGAGGAATAGTTCTACGGGCAAAAAAAAAAAAGATTGTTAGATAGATTTTAAATTTTTAAATAGACTTTTTAGAAACTTTGTTGCTAGCAGCATTTTAAATGACATGATGTCTTTGGTATTTTACATGAATTCGGTCTGACAGACAAATCAGTATTTTAGCAGCAACAATGCGACACCCAAAAAGTCTTTAGCTGAAAGCTGTACAGTAGACATACAGTGGATGGTCAATTGAATGATGATGCAGGGTGAAAGTCAGGGGTTTGTCAGATTTTTCCCCTAGTTTTTAAAACATGACATTCACATATTGTTCATCTGCTGTAGACGATACAAAAGCTAGATAGAAGCACTGATATAGCACTAAAAGTCCAAAAGCCTGAAAAATCCTAAAAATACTAAAAGGTTAAACAACTAATAGGAAGGGTTAGTTTAAAACTCTCTCATTTTGGGAAGAAAAATACATAAAATTAAAGTTTATAACAAATATCAGTTAATAACTTCATTTTAAAATTTGCTTTACATTTCTGCAGTTTAGGAGTCTGATTCCTGAAGTGTCACCTCATACAAAATGTTGCAAGTTGTGCAACAAATGTCAAGACAAATTTGTTCAAATTAAATAATTTAAATTCACTTCAAAGGTGAGATTGTCTTTTCTGAGACCAGATGTGATGCATAGTTTTAATGATATATGTAAATGTTGGCAGCTTGATATAAAGTATTAAATGTAAGAGTAAAGTGAAAGTATAAAATGTAGTTTTCTGTGAAGCAGAAAAAGTCCACTTAGCATCTTTCTAAATCACATGGACTTTAGATGCTTTTGATGTTCGATGATAAAAAAGGCAATGTAGTGTTCTGAACAGAAACAGCTTTGGTAATGATCAGAACTATTATAACCTGTGTCTCTCCATCTTCTTTCATTCTGCATCCTCATCCCATTACCTATTTTAACCCCTTTTCATTGGATATTCATTTTCACCTTTATTCTTCATAACCCTCTTCCTCAATTACATCCATGCTCTCTCCCCTCCATTAAATTCGCTTCTCCCTACTGGCACCTTTTATTCTATGCACTCTTTGGCACTGCCTTCATTCCCATCTATTTTTCTTTTAGGACAAAGAGGTGAACTTGGAACAGGTCCACCAGCGTTTGAACAGCCTACTGGATGAGGACTTGGCCCATAAGCAGCTGCCGGGCCAGTCTATCGAGATCTCCGCCCTGGACATTGGTAGAATGCAACCCAGCCAGTCTCTGGAGGCCTTGTCTGTTCGGGACTACCCACCACACCGGGGGCCACCACCACTGTCTGTGACCAGCTTCCTTCAGGAGAGTCACGGAGCGGGGAGAACGCTAGGAGCAGCTGCTGGCAGGACCCTGCCACTGCCCCTCAGCAGTGCCACTATGCCCTCCATTCGGTGCAAACACAGGGCACCCAACGGGGGCCTCTTTCGGCAGAGCCCGGTCAAGACACCCATGCCACTGGCCTACCAACCAGCTCCAGGAGGACCTATTCCAGAAGCCAACGAGCCCAGCCACGGGACTTCCATTTGAGCACGACAAATATTCACAAACACTCAAGCTCAAACACAAGAGCGCAGAACTAAACGGAGTGCCTACAGTATGAGGAGAAATAAATAAACGTCAAAAGTCAAAACTTTTCTTACCAGTGGTCGTATCAATGAGAAGAAACTTGAGAAGACACTGAGACCTAAATGTACATATTTGTAAGTACAAAGAAAGAGAAACAACATTAAAGTGTATTTTGAATATTCAACAGTTGAGTTTTAAAATATAAAAGTATTGAAAAAAATGACTGTTCAAAAGGCTTTGTAAATTTTGTTCTAAATGAATAAAGTGACACTTTCTTTGTGGTTGTTTTCTAAGTGCCAAGTTCAAAGATGTTTTCTTTCAGATCAACATTTACTGATTGTACTGTGAGAATACATGGGGAAAAAATGACATTTCACACTTCAAAACACATTGGAAGAGTTGATTTTGTTTCATAAAAAAAAACAATAAAAAAATATATTTAAAAAAACCACAGACGTGTGCTTGAATAAATCTTGTGCTGCTACTGGATCGGAGGGTCTGACAACCAAAATAGCTAGACAACTTTTAAAGCAGATCATGTATGTTAAAATTTTAAATTGAATAGTTGATTCTCAATTCAACATTTTTGAACATACATAAAAGCAATGGAAATTCTACTTGAATTAGCTTAAAATATAGGAATAGATTATTAATAAGCACTTTTTTCACTTCAGTTTGTTGTTAGGCGATTGTGTGTATGGGTCTCTTCAGGTAGACTTCTCACCTGTATTCATGCCATCCATTTGCAGGTGTGAGTGGCTTCCTTAAATGGGCCACACCCTTCCTCTTGAGAGCCTTTTTCTCCACCCTCTGCTGCTCTAGCTAACTTCACTTCAGCTCAGCTAACTTTCCTAGTGATTTTAAGTTAGACATTGTTATTGTGCACAATCAGCATTTCTATAACTGTCTGTTCATTTGTCTTATTCAGTCAACACACGCTGATGGAAATGGAATGGGTTTTAGTTATAAGCCATTCAAGCAAGAAAGAGAATGGCATACATTTTAACACATGGTGATCCACTATATGCAAACAATATAACAAAAAAAACCACCTAAAGTATTATCATTAACCAGCTTGCCAATATTTGTTGTAATTAATATGAACTGATGATATAATATCACTTCAAGCCTCGAGTGTCTATTTAAATGTTCCAGTTAGCACAAAAACTTGAAAATGGGGAGGGAGGGGGCTGTCAAGCTTGAATACAATTGTTCTGATGCCATTTCACACCAACACTCCAAGCAGGCATGGAGTGATATGAATGGGGCTGATAGGAACAAAACAGATCTTTGTGCCAAACCTAACAGTTGCAGCCCACATGGACATGCTGGGAAAGCAAACAATGGCTGAGAACAAAGTTGCAGTCTTGGTCATGTTTATGTGGAGGCATAAGGTTACAAATGGATCAGTTTGTGGTGCTAAGGCTGAGAAATAATGGTGCTAAACTAGAAACGGTTTTATTCTCTTTAGGCAAGTTTTTAATTCACTGACATTTTCAGAGATTTGAGATCCTAAACTGTTACTTTCATAAATATTTTGACATACTGATATTAGATGTGCTAATCATGCCATCTGTAGACATCCAGGTTTGGCAGTAATTCAATAGCTAGCTGAAATTGAAATGATATATTTTTCAAACATATAGTTTTCTAATGTTAGATATACAAACCATTTAAAATGACTATAGTACTATAAACTGAATACAAGTAGTGTTGGAAATTTCAATTTTCTGCGTAAGTGTACACCTAAAGAACTTTTTTTTTGTCTAAATTCAAAAAGTATTTTTTTTTCTAATTCTCATTTCAGGTGTCCCAATGCACAGCCAAATATTTCCGGGGTCATATGTAAAAGAAAGAACAATGTTCCATCCCGCAGTCACATTTGTGACAAATGCAAGATCTTCTTTGAAAAAACGACCCTCACAACTCCCCCCCGACTTTCCTGACCTGTTTAGTTGTGCCCACATAGAGCTTAGTGCTGATACCTGTTTCTAAGCTACAAGATCTCTACTTTAATCTTGTAGTCTGTCACTGCAGGTAACAAATCAAAACACTTCTGGAAAGTCTGCCGCCACAGCCTGAAGTCCCAATTTCACATCAAGCGAGCAAACCAGACTTAGAAAGAATGCCATTCTGCTGAAGAAAACATTTTGTGGTACATGTCTGGATAGTGTGAAACCATTTAGTGTAATGCAATTTTTCACATTAATTATGGGTAACTAAGTATTTAGAATCACTTTTTGTCTGGCCTGTTACTTTGAACCAATCTGCCTTGGGAGGTCACTATATTTACAGGTCAATTTTTATTGCCCCCAACAGCATAGCTCCTAGGATCGTTCAGGCACACACACTCCTTCACCGCGATAAGGTGACGATTCAACAGAGGAGATGTGAACAACTCCTGAAGCATAAATGCCTGAAAGTCACCTCCAGTCAAAATTGAGGAAGCTTTTCAGATGAGAAGTAAAACGCCTAAAAGAAAACAAGAAAAGTGATCCAAGTGTCTTCTGTTCAAGCATCTATTCCAACAAGTATATGTATTTTTTTTTACAAAACAACAGCAATATGGTTAATTTTTAATTTTAAAAAATCATCATCATCATCAGTGGGACTTCACCTGCAAACATCACTTTCACATAGGTGAGGCTTTTTCCAACACATCTGCATTTGTCTTAGAGTTAGTTTCTGTTTTTTTTCTTTAGTTTTGTTTTTAAACCCCATCAAGTCTAACTAACTCAGACATGCAGTACTGTCAGTCTGTTGTATTGCAAATTCAGACCAACATTCTCACTTTTGGGGGTGACTATTTACGCCAGAGAATAAAGATTTTCAACTGGAAAAACAAAATAATCCTTTAAATTTGTCACTTCTTCACAAGCAAGCACCTGATCAAATGCTGCAAAGAAATCTAGCATCACCTTCTTTTAAAATTAATGACTGTGTGTAACCATACAATTAAAAAGACGATAAAAAAAATGCGAGCTCTGGAACCAGTAGATATGTAGAACAGACAGAAGCAGAGCTGACTGTTTATTTTAGAAAGCTTATGAGACAATAATAACTCGTTTTATGTGACTAAATACTCGCTTTCCCTGTTTGTGCGTTACAAGCACACATTTGAACTGAATCTTCAGCACTGCAGGAAAGTTTGTAATCCTGCTGTGTTTCTAGCTCAAGCAGATAAGGCAGATAAGCTGGTATTTCAAGCAAAATCCCATTAGACATGAGATATTTATTCTGTAATGTTATTTTGCTCCTGCTATCATTTTTAGTAATTAGTTTATTCACATTATTCATATTGCACCACAGAATAAAACTAGAATATTTGCATCTGAAATTTATGAAATAAACTTACAATTGTATCAAAAGTTATGTCTTTTTATTGCCTGCTTATCAATAACAGTTAAATCATGACCTGCAATTTTAGGCAGATAGCACTGTGTACTAAAAAGGAAGCTTTAAAGGTTTAAGGAAGGTTTTAAATATATCAAAACTATTTATTGTCCAATCTTAATCTCAGTTGGTTCCTCTTCACAATACTGTGCTAATCAAAATATCTTTAAAAACAATTGCTCACTTTTAGCTGGAGATCACACCACATGTTTATATATGGCTGACTTTGCCCATGTGTGTTGAAATATTGACCTTGTGACCTTTCCTACCTAGTCGTTGAGTTTCCAGTCATGGACATGCTGCTGAGTGGACCTGTAAAGTCTTGTTGGCTGCTCTGGGGAGAAAAAAAAAACAACTTCTGACCTCATTCTGGGAGCTGAGCTGAGTCTTGTCTGAGACATACTTCCTGTTTTTGCCTTAGACAAACAATCTGCTGCCATCTCTACATGTCAAGGCTCATCTTACTCATGGCCTTTTTCACCTCCACATCAGATACACAGCTCACAGAGACCCTGCCTCGTTTCAAAGGAAAGAAAAAACATCCCCAGAGGTAGCTGTAATACTTTCATCTCATTTTATTGAAGAGATCATCTGAAAGACAAATCCTCTTTAAACATTGCATAAGTTGGAGTGAAATGAATACAGCGCACTGTGCACATAAGTAAAAATCACATAATGCTTAGAAATTAAATGCAAAACTATAATATTCATCATTTCATCGTGTAGCACATTAGACCAGGAACAGAGACTTTGCAATTACAAGATTTTGCCATACATGACTCGCATGAATAGTCTGTATAATTAGCTCATGTGGGCAGTATGAGGCAATCTGCTGTAAAATAACTTCTATTCTCCCTGCGGGCAGATCACTGACCGTCTGTCCAGACTGCTGCTGCAGCCCTATTATCAATTCATTGAGCCA
>JAVKLF010000073.1:10588835-10604117 GCA_034783495.1 Millerichthys robustus | reverse complement strand
TTGGCTAAATAAATCAGGTAAAATCTGAAATATGCTCAAACACACACACACACACACACACACACACACACACACACCCCACTACTCCCCATTACATTTTAAATAATTCCTAATCTGCTACACTGCAACACTTGATTATGACAATTACATCACCAAGCAAATACAAACTGTCTTTTGTTCTCTCCTTGCTTTAGTAGTTGCTAAAAGTCTGTTGTAATAATTATACAGTTTTTTTTGTCTTGAAGCTTGTGTCAACACCATATAATGAAAATAATTATCAAGCAAAACCTATAACATAGTTTCTAATTCAGCTATTTTTTAAACTATTTGTGCATTCCTGAGATCATATGCCTTGGTGCAGGGATACATAGAACTAAAGTAAGGCCAGTCATGTAATTAAGAAACAGTTGGTGGGCAGGTCAGAATTACCCTCAGAGAGAGAAAAACATGAACATAGAAACAGCAATGAAAACTGAAAAAAGAAGGTAATTTGCTTTTATTCAAAGCATTTGTTTTGCCCTAACAGTTTGAAATTTGTTATTTTTAAATAATTTATTGAAAAAAGATTAATGAACACAGAAATGAAAAAGTTTGCCACAATGAGAAAGTTTAAGATGTAAATTATAAATGTGGTATATAATTATAGTTCCACTTATAAAACTTATTTACTTTTTTCCCACTGAGGGAAATTGATACTACAGGCTTGAAAATGTATTATTCTTTAATTCTATAATGTTTATCTACTTAAAAGAGCATGTTGTTTATGGATTCAGTCAGTTTAAATGATAGAACAACATTTTGGTTTGGATTTGAAGAGCATAGATTATATTACACCATAATGTTGGTCCAAAGCTTGTAGTAAACAAATTCAAAGGTCTTTTAAGCTTCTTTCTAATACTTTCCGTTTTTGCTTAATGAACACAAGGTTATATAGCTCATCACCACTTTTTTTTTAATTCTTAAAAAAAAGAAAAACAACAAAAAAAGGGTATACAAAAGTTTAAGTGATTGAGGACCGATTGGCAGAAACTATGAAACTATACCTTGTAATTTAAAATATATAAATAGGAAAAAAGCAAGTAGCTAGTCTCCAAAGTAAAGTATTTTACATCATCAAATTAAAACTAATGCACTTACCATGCTGTTGAGCTCTGAGTCATCATAGCTGTCTAATGAAGTCTCATGCCTCCTAAGGGGCTCAAGACCTTCTTCATCCCACATGTAAGTCCCACCAGAGCTGTTGGAGGGAGACATGTCAATAGATGAGGCCTGAGGGGGATCACCCTGCACTGGAGACAACACCAATGATCCTTGGGAGTCCTGCACAGGGCTTTCTTCTTTATGTTCTGCAGAGTGTACAGAAACTTTAATTTAAACAGATGTAACAAAGTAAAAAACAAACAAAAAATGAATATTAGTTGTTTTAGATGTTATATTTTTTTTACCAGTCATTTGTTTTGATTCCCAGTCATTGGTCCCATTGTAAAAGCCATATGCAATGGGTTGAACAGTGTCGTCAGATTTCTGGTTATCAGGCAAATCCCCATCATTGAACACGTCTTCCACACAGTCAAAGTCATCAAGAAACTCGTCAGTGCCATCCCCTCTGTCTATTGATGAGGCAGAAGATAAGGACATGTCTTCTGAAGTCTCCTCTGTTCCCTGACTAGAGCTCTGCCTGGGCATACCATCTTCTCCTCCATTGGCAATTTCATTTCCAGAACTGACATCACTTTCAGAGTCTGCTTTTCCAGCCTCATTTAGCTTACTGTTTTTTTCTATCCTTAAAAGCCCTTCACATTTAGAGGAGCCTAAAGGTCCAATACCTTCCTTGACCATATCTGGAACAATGGACTTCTGCTGTTTGGTCTGTCCAAATCGAGTCAGTCTGGTACCCAAAGACCCCACGTTGCTGTCCAATGGTTTTGTTAATATAGAACTGAGGAGCAAAGGCTTCTTTAAAGCTTGAGGAGTATTTGGTGCTGGAGAAATTGAAGAGTTTGGCAGAGAGCAGGAGGAACTTCTGCTGTACTGAAGACCTCCGATTCCCCCACCCTGACAACCTGAACCTCCAAGGCTGCCATTTATTCCTAAATTCAGTCTTCCATTTCTTACCTGTGGAGGCTTGAGAAAACTACTACAAGGGGGTCGGAGCTGTGTGTTGGCCAGTGGTTTAGCTAGCTCCACAGCACGATTGAAGGAGAAGGACCGAGTCATAGACTCATTAGTGGGTGAGGGAATCTGCTTAAAGTGGGTGAAGCTGTTCGAGCGGACTATATTGTCTACTGTCAAGATCTTCAAACTCTCATTAGACTGGGACAGACCGTCTTGGGATGCACTTCTGGGAGAGCTTGTGCCTAACATTGGTCGAACAGGGCGCAAGTCTGGCCCTATTCGAGCAGGAATGCTGGAGCCATTATTGGGAATTTTCGTAACCCCATTTAGTGAACTTTGACCTATTTTAGTTACTCTGGTACTCAACTTTAGGGGTTGCTTAGGAATGGCTTTGGGGCTGGAGACAGCCATCATCAAAGAACCTGACTTGCACAACTTGGGTGTTGCTTGAGAGGAGGTATTCCTTACCTCCTTAGCCAATGAAGGGTACTGACACTGAATATAGTCTTCACTGATTTCCCTGGGGTTAGTGACTATGACAGGGTTAGAAGAGTTCATTTGTTCATCTCTCTTCCATTTCAAGGAAAAGGGGGAGGAACGGATCACATTTGGACATGTTCCTGTAGTTGTAGTCTTGCAGTCCTGAGTAGGAGCATTTGGCTGTGTGGAACCATTGCAGAGAGAGTTAGTGCCACCTCCTGAGGGTCGTCCACCAAATTTAGGCAATCTGGATACCATGGCAGGTCCAGTAGGTGCTTTCTCTTCCATTAGATAGAAGAAAACCACAGAGGACTTGGGATTTATCCACAGCTGCTGACAAAAAAATACAAAAAAAAATAAAATAAAACATGGTTGATTTTAAGTGTATCTGATTTGACTTAGGACAGAGAAAAGTTGTTGCACAGTTATTCAGTCTTTTAATCTTTAAATTATTGCATACTGCTTTCCTGGCTTGTGTGCATTCAAATAAATCCCCAATATTTGAACGTAACAGTGTGTTTTTATGCTGCAATGCTTTTGTATTTTTTATTGCCTCAGAAAAACCCCTTTTTCATTCTGCAATACTCAGTCGATATTAGTTGAAAACAATAAAGGGGGTTATAAATTCAAAATTGTGAAACCAACCCATTTTATAAAGTATAAAACATACACGGATCTATTCTGCATGCTATTGATAAGTTTGTTTCAATATGGCCATTAGGAACCTAAATGCAGAATTTTATGAACAAACAAAAAAAGTTCAATCTTGTTTAGAAACGAATAACAGGAAATGCAATCTTGCACAATTTACATGTGAACACACGTTATCACCAATGACTTTTTCAATTTTTCAATTAACAAAAAAGTAATAATGGTAAAGCAGCTGTGTCCACCTGCTTTAGTACCAGTCTTCTTTAATAAGATTGTTGACTATGAGTAGTACGAGTATGAGAGCTGCAGACTGGATGAATTAATTAAAAAAAATAAAGGAATGGATGAACAAATAAATTAATTAATCTATTCAAAATGACTCCTAGAAATAAATTTCCAAACTTCAACATGATTTTTTTATAGTCAATTAATTATTTTCTTAAATAATAAGACATCATTTACATACATGATCCACTTGCAACTTGCAACTAGCTCTAGTTTTATCAGATTTGGTGCCAACATCCCTGGCCAAAAAAAATGGGGAAAATGGATAGACAGTCCACGAGAGACTAAGGGAAAGCAGTCCTGGGACGATGGCCAGCATGCTGTGAATAGTGAATGGAGGATGTGCATCATGTAAAGCAAATGAAAGGAAAACACAAGGCTGTTTTCCCTCACTCGTTAGATTCATTCAGTTCTGATCAGCCATGTGACAAGTGTACATGTGTTTGTGGTGCACCTGCATGTTACATCCATCTGGCAAGTGCTGGAGTATCATAAATTAGAAAGTAGCTCATATCCAGATGGCTTGGGTAGTTAACAGAAACCAAACCATCTGCATGAAGAGGCAAAGCAGTGTCTAAAATCTCCACACTGAGTCTGCCTGCTGACTCTAGTGGAAAATTACCTATTGTTGCATGTCCACGGAAGAGCAAGCAGTTAATCCCACAAGAGTGAACCTCTTGACAAGAACACAAACTCAACTACTGCAGCAATAACTCAATCAGCTTTTGAAAAAATGGGGGATGGGATCATGTTACAATGTGGGCTTCTTGTTCTGAAAAAATTATTTCTGTGACCCACATTCTTATGCAAAAACACATGACTACAAAAACCCACTAGCTACTACTATGAAAAATCTGCCTATAATCTGTTTCATACACACACATGGGTATAAGCACAAAAGCACACACTTACAAAATCAGGTCAACATGCAAAGACAGGGTTACCAAAGCCTCTTTGCCCTGGGGTGGGGTTAGCGACTGTACGTCTGGGTTTAATGGGTAAACTGGACTTTACACAACTGACAGTCTCCCCAGAACCTTTCAAGTTTCATTGATATCAAAAGCAGCAGATCACAAACTGCTTTAGTAAATTTTCATTTATCTGGGTCAAATACTCATCTCCCAGTAATAAAATATACATGTTTTTGCTGACATTTATTTTATTCAATTTTATTTGATAAATCACAAAGCATAGCTTCTGTTTGTTATATTATACTTCAAAAAGAAGCCAATCACTTACCATATATTTGCAAAATGTAATAGTACAAACTTCCAAAGAAGCAGTTTGTCTAAATAATAACTTTACAAAATGTACAAAACATTGTATGCACAGTGAACCCTCGCTATAATCACCTTTTGCAGCCTTGCTGTTTCGCTGATGTTTTTTAGTGCAGTATTTTTATGCATTTTTACAGTGTATGAACACACATTGTGTTCTGCATCCTGAACTGAAAACACATTACAATACAGTTCTCTAATATAATCGAAGGTGGCATGTCTGTTCATAAGAATATTCTTGCCCAGAAAAAAAATAACGCCAAAAACTACCCATAACTATGTTCTTCTCTCGGAAAAAGACCCCTGAACCACAGCCTTAAATAGAAAAAGATGCTACAGCAGAGCGGAGTCAGCACAAAGACACACAGTCAGAAATATACGCAAGTCACAATGTGTCCAACAGCGTAGTTTGATTATTCAAATTATTATTTTACAGTATTTCTAAAAACTATCATAGTTATTTGTACAAAAACCTTTCTTTTTTTTATTTCTTAAACAAATGATTGGGACTGAAAACAGGTTTTGATCTTTGGTTTTGTTCTATAGTATTGTAAAATATTGTAAAAAAATAAATAAATACTGCGACAACTACTTTGTGGATTTTGCCAATCGCAGGTTCTCTTTGGAACATAACCCTGCAATAAACGAGGGATCACTATACTACAAGAATACAGCTGGTGCCAATCTCTACTCACAGTATGATACTAAGATGAACACCAATGTCAACAGTGCCACAAAACAAGGCACAAGACTTTGACTGACATATATTCAGAAGTGGGGTAGTAAACAATCCTGACCATCTGTCAAACAGACATATGTGCAGGTCTGCCCCTCCCTCTCAGCAAGTAAATAAATATCCCAAAGCCTCACAAACACCAAGCACAAGGCCTGCATAAAACCAGGGTTTATCATTTGTCATGAGCTCAACCGTAAAAAAAAACACTGCCACAGGAGTCAGGACTATCTATAGTAAGCCTACATAATGAAAACATGACATCAAATGAAAATCACATTACGACACTATGATGAGTGGAGATGGTCTCCAACATAATACAAATTTAGATTTACAGAGAGAGTGTCATTCTAAAAATGTATTATGTTCCATATACTGACTACGGATTTGCTGGTGACATTGATCAAACCAAGATAAACATGTGAAAAAAGAATAGATAAAACATGAGAGGAGTAATGCACAAGAAGCAGAAAGATGCTAAACTGCCTCCAGTTAAATACAGTGATACTGAAAGGCAATGACACAAGACTCTGGACAGACTTTCCCTCAGAGAGGTCTTCTATATGACCTGTGACTTGGCACCTAAGCAGCTATCACTGTGAGTGAAATGAACCATAAAGTCAAATGACATATTTTCTTACTCACTGCCATAAAGGAATAAGGAGCTTTATCTTTGTCTGACAGTGAGGCTATTTGGCCTAACTTCATTTCCCACTCAGAGGAGAACAGGCAGAAAATACCTTGTAAAGAAGCAGGAAAGTTGAAAACTCAAATCTGTAGTAGTGAGGATGTTCATCCCCCTTCAGGGAGAGCTTTCACACTCTGTGGAGAGTCATTCTTCAAGAGTATAAAGATGGATGCAGATGGGATGCAACAGCCTAAGGGCTGTGATCTATTGGGTCATTGAGGCTACGCATGAATGGAGGTGCTTTACTACACACTGTAAATTCCCATTCCTCCTGTTTATCCCAGTTAGCCAATTCATCCCTATCATCTGTCTCTATCGTTACAAAACCTCAGTGCCACGATTCAATTCCATAGTATGTCATGTTGTATTTATCTTTTATTTTAACCCTGTTCAGATTATGGAAACCTTAGAAGGAGGTTGAGTACAATGGATTAAAAGGAGAATAGGAATTTGGTTGTACAATAATTTATGGTTGGATGTCATGAAACAATTTCCCCTTGAGGATTAATAAAGTACAGTATATTAGAATTTATTTAACTGAATTGTAAACACAGAGATGATATACAACAAAGACAAAAAAGTCAAACAGACACTCAGACTAAAATATCTCTATGATATCTCAAAAACGATAAGATGTAAGATTTTATATTTTATTTTCTAAAATGTTTCACTGCTATAATAATCTATAAAAAATAAGCTTGTAAAAAGGGACCATCTAAAAAAGTGATTGAAAAATCTATTGCATTAGACTATCCGTACTGTTAGATGCAAAGACTATTCATATTTGGCTTCACAAAATTGGATTAGTTCATACCCATTTTTTCCAATTTGTGTATTTATAAAGCATTTCTTTCTCTTGAGATGTCAGCATCTTTAGACACTTTTAAAGGGGTTTCACTAGTCAAAAAAAGGCTCTAAAGCAACAAATAGCTAAATCATATTTTCTCTAAGGAAAATCTGAATACATTTTGAAAATGCACACTGTTTTTGTAGAAGCTTTGCCTGATTATTTTTTTTTTAGAGAATTGACTATTGTACTGTAGAATAGCTTCCTAAACATAACAATTTATTTTAAAGTAATTCAAGTAATAAGTAAGTAAGTAATATCTTCCTCTTTATTGTAATTTTTACATTATTCAGCATGCAAAACCAGCAAATACACAGATCAGTTTCTCCTCTTGGACTCTGAATGTCAATGACAACATAGCAGATGTGGAGAGAGAGAAAAAAATATCTGTTTCAAAATAATGTGCCACTATTTAATTTCTTTACTTTTGTCAATGTCACGTTTGTCCATCATTAAAGATGCATCAAATGTAGGGTATTATTACGCATTTATTCCGTATCTGAATTGTATTTTTTCCAGGTATATGTTCTGTACTGTGTCTGATTAACACACATAACAACACATACACTACAAATATCTTTCTACTGTGATGCCCAATGTGCAACCTCATTTATTGATCGAGTCCAATGGCTCAGTGGCGTAATAACCAGGCCAGTCATCTGGACAGGGTAGTTGTGGGACATGGATCTCTCCCTGAGCAGATTAACAGAGTGCCATTAGAGCAGGCTAATAGAATGAGACAGAGATAAAAGCAGCTCTGATCCTAAACAAGTGTGTGTTGAGTGAACGCAGTGTTGGAGAGAGCTGCACTCACATTCAGAGATGCTAATCCAATGAGACAGCAAAGCCTTCTAAATGTATAGCAGCTGTGGTAGATCAAATGACAAAGAGCTACAGAGGATGTGGCAACCTGCTCTGTTCAGTAAACATTATGTTTTAATGTGGTATTATAGATTTCAATAATTAGATGTGATGCTCATTTTATGTTTCCTGAAACAAGGAAGATGGTGATGCAGGCTTCAGGTTTATGTCATGGATGAAAGTCTATAATAAACTTAAACAGTCTTCTCTTTTTTCACAAAAATCTGGATTCTGCACAAACCTTTTGGTATGATCTCCAAGTTATTACCCACTTCTAACAGACAGTTTGATATGAGACAATCTTCTTTAGTTACTTTTAAACTTCCTTTTCCAACAACAAATGCACGTTGAAATTCAGTTCTGTACAGAACTATCTCATGTTGGAATGTGTTCCCTGTTGAAGTTAGATCATCAGATAACTAATATAAATTTAAACAGAAACTATGAATACTATATTTTTTGTACCATAAGGTATGTTTTTTTATTTTGGTAATAGGAAACAATGTGCTATGTTTAAATGTTTTAATCAAATGTTGAGACTCTTTCTCATCTGGTGATGATGGGGACTTGTTGTAACTTTTTCGTTTTAACTTTGCTTTTTTTAAATTTTGTTGTTTAATTGTTGGGGGGGGGGGTATTCGAATTTTTATTTTATTGTAAAGTTATATTTTGTTTTTGGGTGGACCCCAGGAAGAAGAGTCTTCACTGAAATGAAGACTATTGGGGATCCGGTTAAACAAACAATAAATAATGGTGGAGCTGCAAGCCAAAAACACATTCAAAAATGAAACAACCTCACATGGTTCCATCTTTTAGTTCCATTTCAATTTTTTTAAATGACTTCACATAGAAAGTCTGTGAGAAAGTATTACCTTTACCCAGGAAACTTCTGTTGACTTATCCAGCCATTTCAAGACAACATCAGTTATTAGAACGAGAGCTAAACCTAGTTACTCGGCACTTTGCTTCCTCCATAATCTGAACTAGAAAGTAAAGTTGCGCCCTGACAGCAAGTGGAGCACAGGAGAAAGGAAGAGACTTCAGATGTTGAGCTGTCTGCCTCTTTCTTTACATGCGCGCGTGTAACAAGAGCTGGGTTAGCGTGTGATGATGGGTGTGTGGGTGGAGAGAACAGAGCCCTCATGAGTGCGTTAATATTTAATAGGATATCTTTTAGATGCACCACCTAGAGTGCAGCAAGAGAGGAATGATTTTGAGAAAAGGCTCAGAAAAAGAATCTGTGATTATAAACGGGCTATTTGTAGAGAAAAAACTCATGGCATATTTTTATCCACCATATAGGAAAAACTCTAAAAACTAAAACCGCAAGTAATCCTCTAAACACAAGAAACTTTGTCAACAGACTAAATAGAAATTTTCAGTCTGCTCTATGATCTCATGAGACCACCAGAGGGGGTAATCAGTAAGACAGATACTTTCTGCCACTCTGCTGTACATAAAGAGACTGTTTGTTGTGGTTCTCATAAAAAAAATCAGTGTTAATTTAATTTCCCCCTCCTCATTTCACGGTTGACAGCATCCTGGTTCCACTCAGTCAAGTATTTTCCATTAAGTGCCAGCAGTAACCATGTGAGCAGCGCCAGCTCCACAAGGTCTCCTGTTGTGTCTGCGATGTCACTTGTCTTTATAAATCACAGCAAGTAGTCTGAAGTAACACACGCATCATATCAGCAGCAGAACTAATTGCTGACAATCTATGTTTCTAAGAACTCATTTAGCTCTGATGCTGTTTTATGTAATGCTTTAATTATACGTCTCAGTCAAAATCAGCTGTTCTACATTTACATAATTACAGTGCCCCTGCAAAGTAGAGGATTTAAAGAGCTTTTTTTTTCTAGCCAGGGATATTTTTTATAGTTACATGACAGATAGACATATTTTTGTGGAGTGATACTGCATACATTCAAGCAGCGCACTGTCACAGAGTCACAAGTCTGCACCAAAATGAGTCAGACTACAGACTAATCACAAAATAGACTCAGTTTAAAAAGTTTTCATGATCTGCTCTGACTCATTCATAAAATGACTCTCCTGTGCTCTTCCCAAGGTGCAATGATGGGCAATAAAAAGTCTTGGCAGTGCCTCTCTAAATCTAATTAGCAGCACAGATGTCAACTCTCTCATCACTGTTATCATGATACCCTTAAAACCACTTTTTCTCCAGTTCCTAGAGTACTGAGGCAGACATTTCACCACATGTTCACTGCCCTTTATGTAACCTTCACTTGAACCACACTGTGACATCCCCAACATAATCGGCACCTTTTCATAAATCATAAGGAGAATAACGGGTGTTAAGTGTCACCAGGCAACAGAACAGATGTCAAGAAATTGTCAGGGAGGTCCTTATTGTGGCACATATAAGGTGCTATTACACCAGACAGTTCTGAATGTTCACTGAGAATGATGGGGACTGGGAGCTCTAAAAGGACAACATACCCCCCAAAAAACGAGCCGCATCATAGCAACTTCACTGTTAAATATAAGTCTAACTCCCTCTGACATTTCTATGTCACCTCATCCGTGTGCATTCTCTTAGTAGTCGTAGATTGTATTACAGACTCAAAGTCCAGATTACATGAAAAAAACTAAAATGATAAAAATTAAAAAATTTTAATACAGTAAAAAATAAAACAAAGTTTATTTAGGGGGCTTAAGAACAGTAACTGATGTTTATCTGGCTTTTACTGATGTTTAAAGATTATTTTTGTTCTGGAGTTGAGCATTAAAACTGATCACTGAAGGATCAGCCACCAAAGAGTTCCATTGTTTTGACAAATCACTGCACAGTTGTGTTCCACAGGACTCAACTTATGCTAGGAAAGCTTACTCTAAGCGCTAAAAATGATAAAAACTCTACCCAGTTCCTACAGAAGGAAAGCTGCCTCTAATAGCTATTAGAATTGAGTCATAAGAAGCTTTCTGTAGCCTGAAAGAAAATAGAGATAGAAGCCAAAGGCACCCTGAGGTGAGGTTTTGGAGGGTTTTTTTGTATGTGGTATAAAACAAAAATCACTGTTTCATTTGATGAGACTAAACACCTCCTGGCCACAAGCATTTTACTGAGATAAGTCTGGTGAAAATAAATCATGCAGCTCATCTGAACTGACTCCAAACTGTAACATTAGAACCATGAATGTATGTCATCATCACATGGCACTAATTGCACTAATTGTAAAGTGTTAAATTTTAATTGTTGACAGTTTTACTGACAGTTAAATTGTAACTCTAATTTGCAAAATATTTTAATTGCAGACAATATTCAAAAAGAACATAGTTTTATTCAAGACTTGCATTTGTTATTTTAAAAAATACAGCAATTAGTGACTTTACTCATGAAAGATGTTGACATGTAAAGTCCTGAAACATAATCTGCTCATCTAAACTGTTTGTTGACTATTTGTATACAATTTTTGACTGTGCATTATTCCTTCCTGTGGTTTTCAACAGAAAAGAAATAATAAATAAAAAGACAGTTAAACAAACATAACTTGTTTTGATTTATCATGTATGAGTGGGCAAAACACTTCTTTGGAGGTCAACTTCCTTTTTCTCCATTTTTCCTTATTTCCTGTGACGGTCATTTTTTAACAAAGACCGGAGGAGAGCTGGGTTGACCCAGGGTTGTGGTGAACAACTAGCAGATGCAATGCCTTTGTGGCAGGTTTATGCATTGGGACCTGATCTTTTGCTGTAAGTGCCTGTCACTTTCAGGCCCCATGTCTGCAGGAGCTGAGATCCAGAGTCTACGCTCTGTGTACTAAGCTATTCCAAGGCTTTAAACATCTGTGGTCTTAGGAAGGGAAAGACAGCTCTGATAAGTGTGGCTAAGTATAGCTCTAATAATAGACCACATGCAGAGAGAGAAGAGGGCAAGTAAGATAGAAAACAACTCAAAGTCAAATCATTAGACTCAACTACAACCCAACTCACAAAGTATGAACACAACCAAACTGGAAAATGTCAAATTTGTGAATTTTAAGATTGTGTATCTTTAAATTGCTTAAATGACTTAAACTCAACAAACAGCAATGCTCATGGAGCAAGCACAACCCCTATCACAAAAAAAAAGCTAATTCACACAGCTAATAGTTGATGATCTGGGGAACAACACTCACCTTGCTCGGTGCTGACTTCTTAGTCTGGAATTTCTGGCACTGCACTGTTAAATAAATGACTGGTGCTGTAAAAAGTTCCTTTAAGGATGATGAAAGCACATTTAACCTCTTATGTGCCTCACGGGAGCCCCTCGTGGACACACTGCTGTCCTGGATTCACTACAACACACACAACAATGAGAATTTTATCAACATATTCAGACCGATTCTAAAAGCACACTACATGAGAATGAAAGTCTGAACAGAAAGTTGGGTGGTCTTTAACTGTCAGCTGCAGAGAGTAGAGGGATCAGCTGTTGTTGAAGGGACAGTAAAGACATCCTCAGCCAAGGTGGCGCACTAGGATCTTTGCCAACAGGTGTCAAAGGATAGCACACATGGGCTTTGCATGTGAGTGCACGTGAGCATCCCCAAGTCAGTACTAAAGAAACCTCATCTCACTTACACTACAGGGAAAATCAGACACGCCTTATCCTCGTGTGTACTGGCCACGGTGCTTTACACTGTCTGGACCGAAAGGGATCACAGCTTAAAATGGAACACACACATGCATACCCAGACACATGGGAAACGGTTGACAGACAGCAACTTCAGTCATGGTACAAAAATACAAACGTGCAGCTGCAGTGCATGGGAACAAACCTGGGTGAAACTTTAACTTGTGTCTGCTAGAAGTTTAGGACACTCAGTCATCCTGGAGCAACATATACAGTATTAGTCACGTGTATAGAATATTGAGTTTCATTCAGATGCATACAGTTTCTTTGCTGTTAGGTTGGCTCAGACTCATTCATGGTATAGTGGATTTATTTTATAACATGTTATGATTAATAAGATGCTGGAAAACGTGGCCTCCCATGACTCGGTAGGAAGAAGGAAGGAGTTCCACGAATAACTTACAGTGATTTTAAATAATTTGACTGTAATATTTTCAGATATTGAGGTCTCAGATTTCTTTAAGAACACCTCCTCACCTTTTGAACGTCACAATCTACAGTAGTTTTACTTACCTGAATTCTGCTACACTGGGTCGCCGAACAGTCCCGTAGTTCGTTTCAAAGTAAGCAGAGGAAGCTGAATCTTTGACTTTACATTTAAAACATGCAGAAATGCACTGAATGATAAAGTCCCGCCTGTGATTAAGCGTCTCAAGTGTATTTAAACTTCAAACAAACTAGGTCAGCTGCAGCTCGCCACACGGCGAGTAGAAACTAAAAAAGCAAAAATTCGCTTTTCGAATGAATACGGCAGATTCTATTTTTTTTTTACCCTCTGGACTTTTAGAAACACCGCCCGAAGTGTGCGATAATGCCGGCTGCACTGACGACAGTGTTTAGCAGAGCGACACAAGGGCAAGTGTAAACTAAATTTAAAAACGACCGTAAAGCAGATTGAACATCTTCGCTTGAAACTACGCCGAAGTGAGTTAATAAACTACCTGCAGCAGGACACATCACACGATAAAACAACAACAGTCCGACATCCTGCAGGAGCCTGTTTCCTCTGCTTCTTCTGGTGGGCGGAGCTTGTAGCTGTCAGTCTCAGAGGGTACGCTGCACGCTAACCTTCGAGCTCGTGCGCACACAGTGAATTATTTGTAAACTCGCTCACTCCGTGTGTTTTCCAAAAGTCTCTATTTCGTTTAAAATAATATCTACCTCCTGTGACAGCTGAGTACCTCGTGACGTCAGCCGGTGAGCGTGCAGACTTGTGTTATGTGTGCGCGTGAAGCTGCTCATTAACAGCACTGGTGGTTTAAGCGGCTGTTGTTCTTGTTACGCTGTCCTAGTCAAACTTTAATAGAAACAAAACATAAGAAACCGTGAGTTAACGGGAAACTTTTCGTCAATGGATCAAACGGTAGTAAAAAATTTCGCTTTAATATAGGTTAAAGTTGTAGTTATTACTTAGGCTAATTATAAACATGTCTTTTTGTTTAACTAATTTTTGGTTAGTACTGAATAGTTAAGCAAAGAAGAACACGAACTGATTATTATGTAGCCTATATAAATACAGGAATTGAAAAATAAGCAAAAAAAGGACAACATGTTCAAAGAACAGCTTTAAGCACTTCCAAAAAGCCTGAAAAAACTGTTCATTTGTTTCAATTTTAGTCTTGAGAGGCATTTTTTTCAAGAAACAACAACAACAAAATATCTGTGACTACTTGTTCTTATTTTTTAAAGTTTTAATTATTGATGTGGTTTGTGTAGCGGTTCAGTCATAGTTTAATAGGCTATTCAAAGATTTTGGTACACAACAAGAAAAATTTGCTGAGGGTTCAAGCGATGTTTCATTTGTTATTTAAAGAAGAAAACAACACAAAAATTAAATTTTAAAAGATAAAAGTTGAACAACTGGGAAATATGTTAGATTTGAGATTCCACTGATGTAGCTCCACGTTGGTTTTACTACATCAAGTGTTTTAGACCATAATATCCACTAGAGAGCACCATCTTCCCTTCAATCACACATAACATCTATTGTTTTCTAAAAAGATTATTTTCTTCACATGTGATGACGTTTTTTCCAGTCCATTAATCACTGTACAGCAGGGGGGGTCTGCGGTGACAGTAGGCCTAAACTGTATGATGTATTCAACTAACTTTGATAGCCTATTAGATGCATGTTCGTTCTAATTTACTCAGAATGAAACTTTTAAATGAAATCTGTCAGGTGAAACAGAGAAAAGGTTAAATCAGGTAAGATACATATTTTAGATGGATCGAATGGAGGGGAGGAGGGATCCAGCTGCCATCTCTTCAAACAGCTTGCCAGGAGGGGGTGAGGCATGAAATGAAGTATCTGGCAACACGGTAGAGAATGGAAACACTAACAACAGAACTGCAGCTGAATAAAAGAAGATCAGATTTCCCCAGGTAAGTATAAGTTTTTTTTTAAACTTATGAAGATAGAAAATAACTATAGGCTGTTCTTAAACTGAAAGTTAAACTTTATCAGAATAATTCTTGTTTTTCTCTGATGAAAACATAGTTTTGTAATTTACTTGAGACTCATTTCTGCATATTGCATCCTGCAATATTTTTTTTCCCTATTTAGCTTGTTAAATGGTCTCTAAAATCTGGAATCTCTAAAACTAAAGTTTCATTTCTAATGCAGTTTTTTTTCCTGATTTTTAGTCCAATGGATGTTTCAGGCATGAACCTAAGTTTTATTCTCACCTTGGTTCTCCTTATTTATTCTCA
>JAVKLF010000073.1:10555171-10567191 GCA_034783495.1 Millerichthys robustus | reverse complement strand
TGTATGTATTTATATGAATTAAGGAGTTATACTGTTTGAGTTGTGGTCAATAGAGAAATTAATCTTTTGTAAACAGAACATATATATAATAGTACATAAAGCAACATAAATTATAGCCTAAAATTAGGACTAATGCTCAGTATGTTATAAAACAACAGGGTGGAAACAGTATATCTGAATTTTTGACCTGTGCCCACAGAGGCCCGGCCTGGCCGTCCCTGCCCGAAGTTGTCCAAAACGGTGAAGGAACTCCGGTATGGAGTGTCTGACTGAAAAAGAGCCTGATGTCAAACATCTTGTCAAATCAACCACAACAGCTTACAATTAGGAATTGTTCAATTCCTATATAGACCACTTCATATTTAAGGCTAAAAAACTACAATCTATTGAGAGCCATAAACATCATACTCTGTATGTGTGAGTTGTGTTGGGACGTGAGAAAACATCCAGCAGGTGGTGGCGATCCCTAGATATTGAACTACCAGCCTCATTGTTTACAGCACTGTGGGCGCGGCTGGAGTGGCCTTTTTGACGCTGGAGATTAGGCAAAAAAAATAGCACACATGATGACACACAGGAATTTTCAGCATTTGACCACCTGATGAAACACATTTAATAAATGCTACAATGCAGCTAGTAGATTTGTAAAGCCTGCTGTCTACTTTCTGGTGACAGTATGTGTACCTGTGCAAGTCTGGACTGCTGCCCTGAAGGAGATGACTCAGAATCCCCGGGGCCGATGGGAGGAAGAGGGGTGTTTCGGCTTAACGGCAACATTGGAGACCCCAGTCGGTCACTGGGGGTGGTTCTACGGAGGAAACAACACAATTTGAGAGCAGAACGACAATTTGGTTGGGCTGGGCCTGAACATGGATTTCTAACTAAATAAATTAAGGTGCTATACAACCCACGGGTCAAGAGTAAAAACTTTGTTCTTGATAAAATCTAGGACATTTTTTTGTTTCACTGCAGTGAAACCAAAAAAGTGATTGTGCTTCTAGTTCTAGTTGACCACTGAGCTACCTAACCCAAATCACCTGGCTCTGTACATTCACTATTTAGTCAAAAGACTCAATAACAATTTTTTTTTACCCTGGAATTTAAAGCCCAGGCTCCATGATTAAACTTGGTGTTTCAGTGGGGTTTCTGTGATGCTTTAACTCACAGACGTGTCCCACGGATGACCTCATCCAGGTATCCTCGTGTGCTGGACTGACTCGAGCTCGGAACCAGGGGCTGTAAGGTTCGAGGGGGAGGGTTTCTGCGTCGAGCTGACTGCGGGGGGCGGGACAGCGAGGAAGAGCTCTGCTCTAAAACTCTGCGAGGACGAGGTTTACTGGAAGAGACCACACTAGAGGCTGGCCTGTGAGACACACGCTCATCTGGCTCGCTACGAGGGGAGGGAAAAAAATAATCTGTTTACTTTAAAAGGTGAAATTTGCAACATATCTACTATATGTCTCTTGTCTAATGAATTTAACCTTTAATTTTGGGACCAAAATTTGTACAAAGTTTTGTTCCTACTGATTTCTCTGCTGCAGAGGGATGCTGTGAATCACGATGAGGTCATTCAGGTTGTGCTGCGTCCCTGCTGCTCCTACAGGCGCTCGACCAACCTGGGGTCACGATTAGAGATAAAAAGTTACGAGACAAGCAGAAATTTTTTTTAAAAAGATGAGCGTTATTAAGGAGTCAAGGACACAGACAAATAGGAGATAAACCCAGAAAACGCAAAGTTAGCAATTTCAAAGAACCTTAAATAAATTGGTCTTCATCATGCACTAATAAAAAAATGACATTAAAATAATCAGAACAGTTGAAATGCACAGATTGTGTCAATCTACAAAATAAATCTGCATGTTAAAAATAAGTTGCAGTTACTTAAATAAATAAATAGTTGATATGTTTTAGTGTTAATCAACTGGCACGAGCATATTTATTCAGGAGAAAAAGAAAATGAGCCGCCACGGTCGGTGAGCTCAGAACACGCCACCGTTTTGGCTTAAGAAGAGACAGAAAGTTACATACAGCGGAAGGCCTTTTCTGCTTTTTGGATTTCCATCTGGACTTGTGCTTTGAGCCCCTTGAGATTGTGTTCTTTAGGGGAGGAAAAAGGCCCGACCAATAAAAGGTAGTGGAGAAAGGGGAAAAAATAAGAAAAGAAGGGGAGGAAAAAGTTCAATAAAGGGCAGAATAATACAAAGAAAAAATATACAAAAACAGAAGGTTCAAAAACATCTTGATGAAGGAAAAGAAAGAATGAAGAAAAAAATGGGAAAAAACAGGAATACAAGTTAAGGAACCTGAAAAACAAAGAATGAAAAGAAACAACTGGATCTGAAAACTGGTGAAAAAATATTGAAGGTGACATTTTCGCAAATTTGTGCTCAATAACACAGCACATTTCAGTTTCAATTACATGTCTGAGTCAAACTTGCTTAAATGCAGCAATTTAGGAATAAATTCACTATTATCTGTAATATTTAAGGGATTTGTTGAATGGCACATACCAAAATACAGTTTGAGTTTTGAATTAATCTTCTGCTCTACCAAAATGGATAAAAGTAAAAAAAAAGAAAAGAAAGCTGTCTATTTATTAATTTACATCCTAGAGATTAAATCATCTTCCTCTGCAGAACACTGACCTGGAGTTGCTGGCCAGCCGCAAGTGGTGGCACCCGGTTCTGGACGAGTTTGGGAAGCATTGTGGGCAGCGTGGAGAGCAGCATAAAAGGATTCTGAGGATCTGGCAGCACAGGACTCAAGCTCTCAGAAATGGTTTCATCATCTGTCAATCACAAGATAATACACAAAAATAAAAACGCCAGTAACAGAGCCGTTTCATGAACGCAAGGAAGTGAATTTCAGTATTACTGGAGGTGCAGCATTCCCAGTGGCGTTGAACCAACTCCTTCATCCAGCCAACCAGCTCCCGCCACACATCATCAAACAGCAAGTCCAGAACAGCTTGACGGCGACACCGGTACGGTGAGACAGGAGGCAGGCAGTGGTGCCTTCGAGTCGATTCTGAACAATCTTCATAACACTCATCATCCCTGTGGAAGAAAATAAAATCTCTATTCTACTTTCCTAGCTTTTGCAATCTGGCTTTTTATGTTTTTTTGAAAAACAAAACTTGAAAATTAGTACCTGCTATCAAAAGCCAGGTATTCTTCCATTAGACCCTCTGCTTCGATCACTCGTGGCTTGTCATGGCTGACAGAGCCTCCATAGTTGTTAGGACCGTTCATCTCTGGGGACGAGGACTTGATCAGTGCAGCTTTTCTGCCCTGAACATTTAGCCTTTTCCCCGCAATGAAAATATGGTTAAATACAATATTTTACAAAAAAATAGATAATTACAAAGACATGAATGCTCGCAAATTTAGTTGTTAAAACAGCTGAAAAGCAGAGAAAAAAGAAGCATGTCTAATTTAATCCTGTCACATTGACCCAGTTTTAAGGTGAACAAGCCAGACAGTGTCAAAGCCTAGTTTGGGCCAATCTACAGTGACATCTGTATATCTCAGATATCCAACATCACTTTGGCCCTAATACTTAATTAACAAGATAGAGTATCTGGGTCACAGAGTCAAAGTCAGCCAAGACTCCTCTGTACTGGCAGTCATGTGTAAAACTGGCCAATGGATGCTTGATATTTCTTATTAGATTACCAGTCTCAAACACAAGAAAAAAATTATTTTCCAAATTGTTTTGATCCCAGATGAGTTTCTAACTCCAGTATAAAATGATATGAATACAAGGAATCTTTCCATGTATCAACGAACGAGCTAGTCTGTGCATTTCCGACTTACTCTGCACCACCTTTATCTTTCTCCTGGGATTTTGCACTATTTTTTCTGCCTGTTGACGGGCTGCTGGCGGGGCTGCTTATCCCTGGAGTAGCGTACCACTGGAAACCCTCATCAGTAGGACACAGAAGCTGTGTCCCTAGGACCCTGAGAAACACACAAAATGTATAAAATTTAAAAAAGGACATCAATGTCGTTTTCCTTGACAGCGTGAATTGCATTTAAAATTTCCCTACAATCGGCGTTAATCCTCGATCCCACCATTTCACACTTTCATTTACAGCTAAAAGAGCTGAGGGTGGGAGGAAAACAAAGGACAACACACCGAATATGTGAGAAGCGTGTGGTCCACTGCTGACATTCATCCTGCAGCCCCTGCAGGATCCCTCCTTCACTGCCTCCCCCCTCGTACAGCTCTTTGTCGATTTCATCAAACATTTGCTGCACCTGCCGTGATGCTGCCTTGTCAAACTCCTGGGGGACAGAAAAACAGAGAATAAAAAAAGCACACACACACAGTTGAGGAAGTCAGTTATCCATCTGTTCTCAAATACCAGCTCTATGATGGAAAGCTGCTGCTTTTTATCTATCTTTTCATCTTTCGGCATTTATTTTGTCAGTAAGCTTCACTATGTATAAAAAATGAGCTCCTACAGACCCCTGGGATGTATGTATGTCTGTGTTTTCCAGTTGGACTGTTCAGACAGAAATAAAAAAGACAGAGACCAAACCAAAAAAGAATTGAGGTATGAGAAAGTTAACTTCAAAAACTCAGAAGCAAACTGAGGACAAAAAATAAATGATTAAATCATTGAGTCTAAGAAATGTTTTGTAGAATTGACTGAGAATAGAAAGCAAAGCATAATAACAAACCAGAATCCGGTCTAGCATACTAAAAAGAACCAGCAAAACACACCATCTGGTGCACTCTGCAGATTTCTGATTCTGTGTCCTTACACAGTTTGACACACATTTTACAAAATGTGTTAAATGTTGGTTGGAGTTAGGAAAACATCAATTGTTATGTGACAGTGTGTTTTTATATTTTCCTCACTTTGCAGCAAGAGTAGAACAAACACCAGAGGATGGTTTCAGGGATGAAAACATTAAAAAAAATGCCTTCTGCGACAGACAGAACCAGGCTGGCATTATCAGACTGTGTTAGGTCTGTTTTCCCAAGAACTTACATCGTAGCCCCAGGAGAAAACCGAGCTCCTCTCTGTGGAGACGCCAGTCCCTGTGGAGCTGTGAATGCCGGACCAGGACTGGTTGGAAGCAACTGAGATCACAGTGGGGCAGTCAGAGTGGCCTGAAGCAGTGGACGTCTGTGAGCTATACAGAAAAACAAGAAGCTCAGGAAATTAGTGTAGACTTGAAAATATTATTCATTCATTTACCTTTATTTAACAAGACAAATCCCGTCAACATCCTACAAGCCACATCCTTCCACCTGTTCCACATATATTGTTAAATCCATTTAAATGTAAACAAGTTTTTGACATGTGGCTGATGATAGAATCAAAGTGGAAATAAGAAGCAAATGTCAGCTCAATGGAATATTCTAAAAGGCTCCCTAATTAGTCATCCTTTTGACTGCACATCTGAAGAAGGCAATGTGATATTAATTAATCCGCTGCGTCGGAGTGTCACGTAGCAAGAACCCTAAGAATCGTCTGTCTGCTTAAGACGGTGTAAGATTACAAAACATGCAGGCAAGAGTGTTTGTGTGTGTGGTATGATGCGAACCGTTTCATTGTGATCCTGCTCTGAACCTGCAAAGGTTTGACCCTCAAAGAGCAGCCAAAGGCTGCAGGTACTCAGTTACCTGTTGTGCCCAGAGACGACTTCCTGCAGGTCATGGAGGTGGCGGTGAGGGGTTTGATTATCGTCAGCTTCTTCAGGCAGAGGATGGTGATCGAGGCTGCTTCGAGACAACCCCCGACTGCATACAACACAGATTGAGAGTGTATTAACAAAGTCAGTGTGTCACATTTTAGCATTAACGGCGCTGCTGTGTATGAAGGAACACATGGCTCCCTATAGGCTGTTCAAGCATAATGGGATCTCTTGAAATGATGATGCTGCATTTTCATTTTTGTTTAAACCGCAGATAATCTTGACATCAGTGGAATAGAGGCTTCAAAAAATCCAGCGATATTTGACAATTGTTTGTGCTTTTAGTTTTTAAAATCTTTATCTTTATTGGAATTTTAGACAATCTAGCAATGCAGAGGAGGGTACACAAACCATTGTTTAGTTTCAACAAAATTAAAAATATTATATGTGATTTTTTTAGGAATCCTCTCTGTGGAGCTGAGGTGAAGTAAGCAAACAGTATTAGATTTCTGGAAATCAATACCATAGAGAACCAACTCTGTCATGAAAAAGAAAGCAGGGACATTGCATGTCTTACAGAAGCTTACTGAGATGCCAGTTATGTTTCAAAACTGTGTTGCAAAAGTGACACTGATGGTATCTGCACAGAAGATGCTTGATTATAACGAAGATATATTAAATAATCATTACTGTAAAGATTAAAATGATCTTTGTCAGGTCAGATCAAATGTGACGATGTGGAACAGTACCAATAAAACATATTTTTAAAAAGCATTTTTGACTGTTTTTGCAGCAATGATCGCATTAAAGTTTCCTACAGAGATTTAAGTCAGACGGAAAACAAATACTGTAATAAAAAAAACAGCTAGCAAATTCAGCATTTTAATTTTGGGATTGGTACTCACATCTCAAGTCTGTGCGGTACAGGTCTCCTGTTGTATCGTGAAATCATTCTCCTGTCTCGGTTTTATGGGCTCAAGCCTCCGTCTCGCATCCCAACAGTTGCTTCTTGAACTCTCTGCGAACGATTTAAGAGGAGCTCCAACATTTCTTCTGTCAAAAACAAAAAGCCCTTGATCCAGAACGCTGAACAGGGAGGCAATGCTGGAAGGGGAGGCAACGCGTAAAAAAATAAACGTTACATGAACGGTGACAACAATAAGATACGTAAAGCAGCACTGCAAAATTTCCAATTATAGATTTCGTCTAAAGTTAGTCTTGCTACATAAAAACATAATCCTGTGTGGTCCGGGAACTGCTTGTCAGTTTGACTTTTAGCTCAAAATAAATTAACTTGTTCAGACACTAGGGTTCAGTGTCTTCTCTTTTTTCCATGCTAACGTTAGCACCACCTACGACAACAATAGCGCGGCTGTCATGGATACGTAGCTGTTTTACCGCGCGGACTCATGGGAAATGAATTTCTGGACCATGTTGAAAAAGCGTCTGCGCAAGTGTTGTTTTAAATACATTTCCCAGCATTCCTTTGGGTAGTGATGTTACGTTTGTGAAATGTGTTCGCCCTTAAGTAAGTTGTGATTTTGGACGGAAATAAATATTTTCAGTTGATTATAACAAAATGTTTGATAATAAAATAATTTGTACGTTTTAAAACAGTAAAATGTGTTTTTATCAGTACAATATCTATAGTGTAAATACATAACACAAAAAAGACGTTAAAGATTTTCAGGGAAGTCGAACAGAGATCAGGGACGGACCTAAACAGTGACAGTAACGTGACAACAACGCTTACTAAATGCGGAAAGTCTAAATTTATTTCGTTTCACTTTATATTTGAAATGACAAGAGTCCGGACAGTACCGTCATAAAATTTCACATTTAGTAACAAGTCAAGGTAAGGATGACTGACACTTTTGATGCACTGAAGTTAACTCTTTTTTTACACGCCATTTTCCCCCTTTTTAAACAAAGTTACCACAATGGATGCCCTTCAGAGGAGGATGATTCAGGAGGATATGGTCCAGTACAAACTTTTCTTGATCCAGGCTGACGGTTCAACTTCTCAGCAGACTGAAGAACGTCTTAAATACCTGACAGAGGAAATCTTAGCAAAAGTTGCTCCACTTTTGGTGCAATACATCTGGCAGCATCAGTCATTCAACCTTAAATGTCATCCTGAGAAAGGTAACGTTTTCTCGACAGCATACGAGTTTAGATATTTACCCTGTTAAAGACTAAGAAGTGAAACCGAAGAGGTGTGTACGTTGACAGGAGATGTTCCCGCTCACATTGGAGGCTGCACTCAGTTTGGAGACAATGTTGAGGACGAATGGTTTATTGTTTACCTCTTGCAACAAATTACAGAGGCTTTCCCAGAGCTCACAGCCAGGTGAGAAAACATTTGTCCTGAAATTACTTACTGTGTTAAAATAACTGAAGAATACTCAATGAACTGTTATGTGCCTATTTGCTCACTGCTGACAACTTTCTTAAAATTGTGTATGCAGAGTTGAGGACAACGATGGGGAGTTTCTTCTTATCGAAGCAGCTGATTATCTTCCCAAATGGCTGAACCCAGAGACCAGTGAAAACAGAGTGAGCCATCCAGATGATACAGCAGATTTTATGAGTTTAATACTTTATCTGATGTTTATGTTCCTTATAGTTATTTTCTTTGAAGATTCTTTTTGACTGCATTGACTCTGTTTATTGTAGTAAATCTTGAAACTGCAGGTTACATTTTGGAACACACTTCATCCTTAATTTGTATTGTCATTACTGGAAAACTTGGATGTGTAACACTGTTTATATATAAAACCTTCCTACCTAAAGTTCAACGTTCAGTCACACTACAAAATTATGGATTTGTTAGCTGTAGACTTTTCTTGTTTTATTATGCTGAATCAGAGGTCTACAGTAAAACAAGTCATCTTGATTCCCAGTTGATATTGACTTTATTTATTTTCTTTTTCAGGTTTTTCTTTACAGGGGAGAGTTGTACATCCTTCCTTGCCCCTCTAAATCCAGTTCAGTAGGGTTCTCGCGTGATGTGGTGCCCAGTGTGGCACAAGCTCTTATGTTACTTTCTACTCAGCCAGAAGCCTGTCAGGCCAGCCCCAAAATACGTTCAGCTCTAAAGAAGAGGCTAAAAGGGTGAGAGGGTTTCCTGCAATAATAAACATTTGTTAACTAAAACTCTCATCCCTGATAAATACCATTGACACAACCTTCTGCATTCCTGCTGAGCAGATCTGTGATTAGTGATAACAGAGCAACAAAGGTCGCACAGGCTCTGTAAAATGTCAGAATGTTTCACGTACGAGTGTGGGATGTTTTCATTTTAGCCACAAACATATTGAACCATTCAAAGAAATAATGGAGAAAAAAAATAAAATGGAAATACATGTTTCCCACTTAGGTTCCCAGAGAAGATTCAGAGTAACCTCCATCGTGCCCGCTGCTTCATACCTGCAGGTATTGCCACTGTACTGGCGCGGCGTCCAGACTTGGTCGCCCCTGCAGTTTCAGCTTTTTATCTGCGAGATCCTGTGGACCTACAAGCCTGTCGAAGCTTCAGGACCTTCCCTCCTACAACAAGAGTTCTCACTTTGGTAAATATTAATGAACACTTGTAATGGCAGTAGTCTTTGCTCAGATTCTTCAAAACATCACCCATTATTCCAGTTTAATAATTCACCATATATTTCCAGGTGACGTTCACCCGCTGCCTGTACGCCCAGCTGCAGCAGCAACACTTTATCCCAGACCGGAGGAGTGGCTTCAGCCTGCCTCCTCACTCTCATCCCCAGTATAAGGCTCATGAGCTTGGCATGAAACTGGTAGAATATTTGTGTTCTTTCCTTCATCTTCCTGCTTCTGTGGGAAGCAAGCGTGCAGATAAGTGCTTGTGCGAGTGTTATTTGAACTTGTGTGTTGTGTTTGTGCTCTGCTCCCAGGCCCATGGTTTTGAGATCTTGTGCTCTAAGTGTCGGCTGCCATCTTCAGAGCCTAATGCTCCAGTGAGTTGCAACCCTCAGTGGAAGGCCTTCTTGGAATGTCTGAAAAAGAACGGTTACTTCCGGGTCAGTCACACTATTTTAGATGGCATCGCTTTATAAATAAATAAGAAAACCAACAATATTTCTCAACTGTATGATGACTACAATGTTATTGTTGTCAAATACAGGGAGAGTTAGAGGGTTCGGCTCGTTATAGAGAACTTTTAAGATCGGCAGAAATTTTCTTCAATCAGTCTGTTGCTTCAGAGTTCAGGTGAGGATTTACCTTCTGCATGAAAATACATTGATCAGCAAAAAACATAACAGCTTTCCTTGTATTTTGAGAATAGTTATTTGCAATATTTCAGGATATAATGTACCATCTGGTTGTGGTTATCTAAGTAATATCCATAAAAATGAATGTTGTATCATTATTGTAGCTAATCAGAGTATACATGACTTTGTTAGACTATACCTGCTTTTGATAGTCTGAATGTGTGTGCTGCATATCTTGTTTCAGTTCTGTGTCGCCAGGTGAAGAAGTTCTTCAACTGCTTCAGAGCAACCCATTCAACTTAGAGGAGTTGAAGAAGCTTGAGTCACAGCTCCCTCAAGAGGACAGTGAGTAAAAACTAAAAATCCTAATTTCTGTGGTTCCTGCGGATTCCTTTGTTTCACACAAACCCTTCCTTTACGTTTTTTTCACTTTTTTTCTGTTTCCCGTAACAAGTGTTTCTCTTTGTCGATCTTCAGGTGACAGCTGGCTGAATATCACAGCTCAGGATTTAGAGCAGTTATTTCAGGAGAGAGGCAGCAGGAGAGCTGACGTCGACAGCGAAACCTGCAGTTCTACGAAACAGAAGCAGCATGTCGGCGATGCAAAGGAGAGAAGAAAGGAAACGGAGGACAACAAGGAGGAAGAGGAGGCTGGTTACAGCCTGGTAGCAGTCAGTCAGGGGATGAAGAACTTCCTCAGTGCCATGTCATCACATGAGGGGGCTGAGCTGCCCTGGTGAGACAAAGTGATTAAATGTATATATGAAAAAAAACTAGGCGTTATCTATTGAGACACATTTGGTCTTTGAATCCCATTAATGGAAGCCACAACAGAGTCTAAATATGTGTCTATAGATCTATCATGCATTTCTGTATGAGCTTCTTTTATGAGTCAACAATGCAATCACTACATCATCATTTGCACCTCATTAATCTGCCTAGTTTTATTCTGACTTTTCTGCTTTCTGTTTGACCTGTGACCATTTTCCCCATGTATTTCAGGAGCAGCGTAACTCAGCCTTTTAGCTTCGACCCTGACTCTATGGCTGATGCTCTGGACAAACTACTTGGTACAGACAAACTATTAAAGTTGTCTTATAGTAAAAACCCTGCCAAGTGGCCCTCTTTCTAAGTAATTTGTATTTAATTTCTTTAGGAAGCAAAGAAGAGCTAGATTCGGATGATCTAGACGATGATGACTTTGAAGATGAAGATGATAAGGAGGAGGTTGAAGACAAAGAGAACTCCTCTGGTCAGATGAGTGGAACAGAGACTCTGCACAACCTCAAAAGGTACATGGATGAAATGGATCAGGAGCTACGGAGCACCAACGTAGGACAAAGCTTCATTCAGACGGTAAATCCTAGTTATGTCTAGGTTTTCCTTATATTAAATATAGTCAGTGTAATTTCTCAGCTTTAAAACGGAGATTATGCAAAAATTGCTCCATCAAGTGAAATAAAGACATCTTTATGTTTATGATTTCCTCAGAATTACAAGGATGCCTTGGACAAAAACTCCTATTTGTCAGCATCAGACGGTTTCACCAGGGAGGATGAAGGAGTTGAAGAGACAGAAGAAGAAGAAGAAGAAGAAATCCAGCCTTTAGATATTGATGTTAATTTAGTCACAAATCTCCTGGAGTCCCTCAGCAGCCAGGCCGGGCTGGCCGGACCTGCTTCCAACCTGCTGCAGAGCTTGGGTTTGCATCTGCCACCCAACTCAGATCCTTCATAGATGTGGGGGAAAATAGAAGAGAACTTCAATTAAAAATCACGAAATGCTTGATGCAAAGTTGATAAATGACCCACAGCAAATTTCCCTTCCTTCATTAAAATGAACTTTAGCCTTTTAAAATAACTCTCCCAAGTGTATTTAGAAAAGTAACATGGTTGCTAAGTTAATTTAAAGGTTTGAAAATCCATATAGTTTACTGCAAATTTTAAATACCAAACAATTACTGAGGAAAGAAAGCTTCTACTTACATAAAATAGCAATGTGTTTAGTTTTAAGTCAGTAAATACAGAGAAAAGAAAAAAAAACTTCAGTAGTTATTCCCCATATTGTCCTGAGATCTTATCAAATTAAAAATTATTCCATGAAAACACTGTAGGGCTTGAAAGAAATAAAAAATATA
>JAVKLF010000073.1:10502847-10516467 GCA_034783495.1 Millerichthys robustus | reverse complement strand
ATTTTATGCCTTTGTATTATCCTTTAAGCAAAACTGATCCAGTGACTGCAGTTGAACGTATTTATTTTAGTCTTAATTATTTAAACGTATAATATTGCTACGCTTTTACAGTAAATGTTAAATTTGATAAGCAAAATAAAATGCTGCATATGACAAATGCCTGTAGGTATAAAGCTCAAACTTTTTCATTTACTGCACTGTTTGTCACTAAGCCAAAATATGTCACACCTATGAGTTTCATCACAACCCTTCTCCCTGCTGATGAGATTTGTCTGTTTGTAGAAGAAGAACGGAGCGATGGAGACTGACGACTTCAGAGCTTGCCTCATCTCTATGGGTTATGACTTGGTATAATATTTCATATTTGAAATGAGTTTATTTTGTGGGTCTATGCTAACTTTCTGTTCACGCTCATCTTAGGGAGAGGTGGAGTTTGCCCGTATAATGATGCTGGTGGACCCGAACGCGACTGGAGTCGTTTCCTTCCAGTCTTTTATTGACTTTATGACGAGAGAGACCGCTGATACGGATACCGCTGAGCAGGTTGTGGCATCCTTCCGGATCTTGGCAACTGATAAGGTAAATCTGTTTGAGCTGCTGTGGTTTGCTGGCACATGAGCAGATATTTTGAAACCAATGGCATCACATCTTTTCATCATAATTAGATTTTATTTCATTTGTTTATAACTGAGGATTGTTCTTTATTGGTTCATTTATTTTTGCTTCCACAGCCCTACATACTTGTGGATGAGCTTAGGAGAGAACTTCCTCCTGAACAAGCAGAGTATTGCATCACCAGGATGCCTCCTTACAAAGGCCCTGGAGCACCACCAGGAGCCCTGGACTACACTGCCTTCTCCACGGCTCTCTATGGCGAGAGTGACCTATAACTTGAAAAGAAACCCCCCTCAACATCTGGCCATTTCATCCACTCTTCCTTCCATGCACTTCTTAATGAAATTGACTAATCTATAACTTTAGGTCAGATATGTTGAATGAAAAGCAGGCTTTAAAATTTATGTCAGTCCATCTGCAATTATGCTGAAAAATGTTATGTATTGTTTTCAAGATTTATTTTCCTTATGTTCAATCAAAGTGAGATGTCCCAATTAAATAAAATATCTGGAGAAAGATTTCAAATGTCTTGAAGAGGAATAAAGGATTCTATAAAGGAATATAAAATTGAGATCTGGTTATTATTGGTGGAGGTTTTTCCAGTTGCAAACAGTGGTCCCAACTTTGCAGTTTTTGTATCAGTTCCAAGTTTTGTTTTGGGAATAAAATTTTCTGATAAGTTGCTTAAATTGGATTATAGTTTGCAGAAACAGTTTCAGGCTTACTGCCATCCATCAATAAACAGTTGGTTCCCTAAAGGCAAGAAGAATGCATTAATCAGTAAAGTGGAAAATGGGAAACCACAAATGCAAAAGGAAACATTTACAATGGCTAATTGCATAAAATGTAAAACAAAACTAAATATGCAAAATGGTTTGCAGCATTTAAATTTGCACTAATATAAAGTGAAACGTTCTCAGGCAGCAATAAAAACACCAACACTTGTGTGTGCTTAAAATATAAAGTAATTATTAGTATAAAGTAATTTGCCAGAAAGCAAATCATAAAACCCCTTTTAAGTTTGGCAGCAAAAGACACTTTTGCATTTAAACTATTGTAAACTTTGTGCAACTTTTCATGATGAGGTTTTTGTATTCCATATGCAAGACTGAAGGGGAAATAAAGCACACAAACATTTTAGGTAGTTAGTTTCTGTGACAAATACCCAAGAGTGTTTTTGCTGTTTTTGTCTCCCGAATTCTCTGGCACATATCAAATCTTGGTGGTGTTTAATTTTAACCATGATTTAAATCTGATTCATTATTAGAATTCATGTTCTAAACACTTAACATTTGTCATTAAATGTTTGAATGAATCACATTGGCAAAGACTTGCTGCTGAGCAAAGACTTTATGAGACAGAAGTAAAATCAACTCATTTGTATTCCTGCTTATAGTAAATAATCCAAATGAGGTACAGGAAAGATGACATTTGTCTTTAATGTGAAGATGATTTTCAACAAAGACTGAGCTCAAGGTCATGGATCTTGCTGACAATATTGTAGCATAAATGCAAGCAATTATCTTTAAAATGAACTTTAATTTAGAAAAAAACTACTAGAGATTTTCTCACTTTTCATCCAAACTTGACAAGTTACATTTTGGTAGGAAAACAAATTCTCAGGTGCAGTTAATACCTTCGGTTATTTGGCTTTGTTATCTAACATTGTTTTCAATTTGTACATCAAGGTAATTAATTTAATAAAGCATTTATGCCTAATGCCATTGCTCAGCCCAGTATTGAACTAGCTTTGTCTTTTGCAATATATCAGTTTTTAAAAAAAAGTTAAACCATGAATAAAAACATGTCAGATATCAAGCTTGGAACTTTTCACATTTTGTTTGACCGATTTTATTACAAGGAGCAACATGAAGGCAACTCGTGTCAGTAGTAGGGATTAAGATTTAAATGAATGCAGCTTTTTTTTTTATTGGGGGAGGGGCGGGGTATCTTATTTGTCTAAAAACTGTAAAATAGGCTGGAAAGACTGCAAATTTAGATGAGTTTTGATCACTTACCTGCTCAGAATTCCAAACAAAAATAGTCCACACAAAAAACTGTACAGTTAAGTTGACAAACAGGTATTAAATGGGATGAACAAAAATATTAAATTAGTATTTTCTTCATTCCTGTGCTTGTAAGGTAAAAAAATAGCAAATTTTTCAAATAATTTCTTACCAATGATCTCTCTAAGGAGCAGGCATGAGGTCTGCAAATGTCAACCTTTTTTTTTTTGTCTGTGGAAGTTAAACTTTGGTGCAACAGAATGATAGAAAAGGTCATATAACCACAAATGAATTTGAATCATCTGAAAAAAAATGGGCAGATTCTTTCTGTTTGTGTCCAAAGAATAGCTTTTATTCTGGTGATATCATGTCTTCATCAATATAATATGTTCATCCAAAACAAACATGTGCTGGATGTATTTTATGGTGACGTTTACTCACCAAATATAACTAGTTCTGCATCCAGAGCAAAAGGAAATGTTAAATTCATAAACCCATTCTAATCTAAATGAATTCAGAACAATCCAGATTTGTGTGATATATAGTTAGTTATATATAAAGGAACAAAATAAAATGTCAGGCTTAATTTTTATTCAGTCCCTCATCCTGAGAAATGCAGGAGGCATTAGGTGATTCTGAAGAGGAGAACTTTTGGACTCACATTCGATTTGGCTGTGCGCCATGAACGTCTGAAGGGTAAGAGGACAAGAAAATGACACAAACAAGTGCTGTTGTTTGTGGGATGCTCTTCCTGTATATTGCTTTCTGCAGATGCCTTCAGACACCATCCATTTTTAAAAAATCTGAGTACGTCTGGGACAAGGTGAACCACTTAGACTCATTTATGGTGTTCTTTGAGTCATTTCTAAGCAGGTTTTGCATGCCCCTCTGATGTTCCAATGAGGATGTGAGAGGGTTGTTCTTATTAGAGTGGAAATAATGGTCTGCAAATATGCTGTGTTGTAGGGGCAAGTTAACAACTCCATAAATGCAAAGGTGTAGGATTTCCTTGTAGAAGCTAAAGATAAAGTTAGATGTCAGTAGTTTTAATGATATGGCTGAGAAGTGTATCCTCAAACAATTGTTTTTACTTTGTTTGTGTGCCTCATAATTCAAGCTCTTGCCGTTTATGTTGTAAATTTTGTGCCAGATTTGTTCATATTTTGGTGCACTGAGGTTTGATTTTGCCATGGGCAGTATGACTGACCATCCAGGTACAGTTACCTCTCCAGTGCATTTATGTAACTTCTCAGCTGTGGTATGTAAATTACAAGAGCAAGGATTTCCAACAATCCAGGTGCATTAAAAAGGATTGTTCAAATCTGCTTATCTTCACTTCCAAAAGCCATTCTACACTTTTCTCTACACAGTTTTATGTATGTATAATCTTTATAAGGAGTTCGGTATTTGTGTCTACCAATGATTAGTGATTTCGAGAGCAACTAAAAAGTGACTAAATATTGCACAAATTGGACAAATTGTCATTGTCAATGAGCGTCATGATAAAATTGACACAAATCTTTAAAGTGCTGTTGATCAATGCTGTTTTTTATAGACAACACATTTTTTTGTAATTCATGATAGCTCTAAAATTATGTTATTAGAACAAAATAACATTGGATTTGATTCTTAGGGCAGACTCCGCCCTCTAAATATCAGTCCTGTACCTTCTTCTCTCCTTCTTCTCCAACACTCTCCAGTGCCCTCAGTGTCATCAACTGAACTCTGCCAAATGTGTCCCGGTTGCTTGAAATAATGACAGACACAGGAGGAGAGTGCGATGATGAAGGCCAGTTTTTACGAACGGTGAGTTGAACAAATTACAAATTCAGTGGAAGTGGTGTCATGTATTCCAGTTTGATGTAGACATTGGTTTGTAACATTTTTTTTGTGTGTTATATTAAGAAGAATTCTTTGATATTTAAATTAACAAGAATTTCATAGCTGTATATAAAGACCACAGAATAATGTGAATAGTACCTTCATGGCAGGAGAAGAGACTATCATTGTTAAAAGTTGTCTTTTCACAGCTTGTAATCATTGCCCTGTGGTCAGGGTCATGTCTGGAATACGCATGAGATACTACAAACGCATAATCAGGGTTATAAAAAGATCTTGTGAAATAAACTTGTGATTACTTTTAAAAAAAATAACGTGCTTAGGTGTGGTTGCTGCAGGGCCCTGATTAATTATGATGTATTAACTTTAGTTGATAGTTGTTTGAAGACACGTAACAAACATTTTTGGTATGAATTTGAGGCAAGGTGGCCAACTTTAATTGGACAGAAACATGAAGGGATCCCAAATTATATTGACTGGAGTGTCAATGTCTTGTGACAAAAAAGTCCAATTTTCATGTTTTTTCCACATTTGGATTAAATCCTGAGGCATAGTAATTTTTTCCTTGCCAGGTGTATTGCAGAGGAGCTCAGCCCTTAAGCCATTTGAATGCCCCCTCACTGCCTCGGCACAGGACAGTGTGTTTGACCGATTGCAGAGTCCTGCTGATATGAGGAGTGGAGAGAAGGGTGAATCAGGGGTCAGATAGTGCCGTACATTCCAGATATGGAGGTTTGGATGGTGGCTATGGAGAGGTGTTGGTATTCCTGGTCATTTGCTATCCTTTTCTGTGGTTCTTTAAATAGACATAGTTGTCTAATTGGGTTGACATGCTTTCTGTGGCACTGAAATGGAGATAAGATATCAGTAAGTAGCAGTAATCTACTGTACATGCAGTTTGATTGGGACAAACTGGGACTATTTCCCAAGATTGCAAAATGGCTGTTCTACAGGTTCATCGTTCACACTGCATTTTCACAAAAAAAGGAAAAAATAAAAGCATTCTCTCCAGTCAGGTTCTGTTGTCATCTTTGTATGTGTTTTTCTCAGGGAGATGAGGTGGTTTTGCAGAGCACCTTCACCTCCCAAGAGGAACATTTGAAGCTGTGTCTTGCAGCTGAAGGATTTGGCAGCAGGCTTTGCAGGCTTGAACCCACTTCCAACTGCAAGGTAAAGAGCTTCACCTCAGAGACTACTCGTCACTGCCAGAGGGCTTTATTTGTCAACTTTTGTGACAGAAATTGTGACAATCGTTGATAAGGCTTTGTAATTCTGTTTAATTAGCACAATAATGTAATACAGACTATTTAAATTCTTGCAACATATCTTCGAAAGTGATTTCAATTTTGCTAAATGCTTAGAAGCAGCACATTATTTTATAAGCCCATCCTGTTGATGTTTCTTTACCTTCTATTTAGGAAAAAAAAGTTTATCTTGTGTTTTTTTTAATGTTCACTGGTGTCACTTTTCGAAAACCCAATATGAGGAAGCTCACAAATATGTCTCAGTGATTCAAAATGCTGTCCTTTTTGTTTTGTGCCAGAATGTTCCACCGGACTTGTCTGTGTGTGGCTTCGTCCTGGCCCAGTGCCTCTCGGTTCGAGCCCTGCAGGAGATGCTGGCCCACAGCGAACGACTGGCAGCAGAGGTGAGAGTCTGTTCACTTCTTTTCATTCCCGCTGCACCTGAACATATTTGCTGGTTTGGGTCTCTTTCTCACTTTTGTGGTGGAATTCCTAAACAGTAAAAAAAACCACACAAAAATGAAAAAAGTATGATATTGTAATTGCCTGTGTTTTGTATGTCTTTGTCTGTTTGTTAGCAAAATATGTCATTAACCAGAAAATCGGGGTTATTTAAACTCTTAAAATGTAATCAAGGGATGCACATCTACAGCTGATTCACCTTTGGAGTCAAATCAACCTCAGCGGCTGAAACTCAATGCATTTAAAGCTAATTCTAAGCTGTAATAATAGCTGAACATTTTCCCCATCATGTCCTCTGAGCGCTAACAGATCACACAAGGTTGTTAAAATGTTTGACATGCAAGGGGGTGAGAAAAAAAGCTTTCATAGAGGGAATCTGACCTCAGATGAGCAATCTGGAAAATCAAGTAAAGTAACCTTGTGCTTCAGATCTGGTCCTTGGGACCCACCCTCCTACATATTTTAGATGTTTCCCAGCTTCATGTTGTGATTAATGTGATTACAGCATAAAGTTAAACACACTGTTAATCAGCCAATGATTGGGATCAGGTGTGTCAAAGCAGGGGACCATTTAAAACATGTAGGACAGTTTAACTTAAGGACTGAAATAAAAATCCTCTTATTCTTCAGTTTTATTTCTTTACTTCTCATTATTTACGATATTTATGTTTGATTTGACATTTTGAGTTTCTTCAGGCTGACTTTATGTATTTGGCAGGTAGAAGCACGAGTCAGCCATCGCACTCTCCTATATGGCCAGGCGGTGTTGTTCCGACACTCATACAGCAACATGGCAAGTTATTTTTATTTCTCCCTATAACTTTCTGTCAAAGCTTTTGTTAATCTTTTGCTGAAATGTACATTTTTAATTGCCTTCCAGTATCTCAGCTGCTTGTCTTCGTCACAGTCTTCGCCTGACAAATTGGCTTTTGATGTTGGTCTGAGAGAGGATAAAGCAGGTACTTCCATTTTTTTTCTTGTATGTATATATATATATATATATATATATATATATATATATGTGTGTGTGTGTGTTTGCTTTTTGTGATCCTCACTGAGCGATCAGCTTTAGTTTGAAAGTTTCCTTTCATCTAAATTCTGCTTGCGACTAAGGAGAAACGTGTTGGTGGACAATCCATCCAGCCTCCAGACAGAGGTCAGACGGTGAGAAGGTGCGTGTTGGAGATGACCTCATACTGGTCAATGTGTCATCTGAGAGATATCTGGTGAGTCAGTGGAAAAGCAGCTTATTTTTTTCTGGCAAAAAATAAAGAGACAAAACCAGATTTTCTATAAAAATGCAGGGGAAAAGCTAATGGAAAAACTGAAATACTACCTAAAAGGTAAAAGTAGCCCTAGGTAAAATCTAAAAGTACAAAAACTTAGTGTTTAGTTAAAAGGAACAAAATACTATGTAAAAGTAAAAGGCAACAAAAAAACGTGCTGAGTGGTTAGCTAAAACTAACAAAATGCTTTTACCAAAAAAACAGGTGAAAGTAGCAGAAACTTCACTTTTTGCTAAAGGTACAAAAAGCCTACCCGGAACCTAAAAGTAGCAGAAAGTCTGTTAACAAACAAAAGTAGCAAAAGGGTAACTAAAAACTTAAACTATCAAAACATTGGATAAAAAAGAGGAAGCAAAAACGTGAAAAAAGTAGAGTGAATTCTGAATCAAACCCTGATGATTTCATGCAGAAGTTGGTGGCCTGACTGCACTCTCTCCCACTGATGAGTTGTTTTGCATAATTGTATATGATAACAGCTATTGTGGTGGTAAAAAAAATAAAAAATCAGAAGCTGTTTTTACTCTTGATGAGCCCATTTTTCTTACATTCATCTTCTTTTCCCAGCATCTGTCCTTTGGCACTGTGTCTGACAACAAAAGCTTGAGCGACAGTCTGATTGTCAGCGCCGCCTTCCAACAGACTCTGTGGAGTGTTGCTCCCATCTGCTCTGGAGGTGCAGTTGCTCAAGGCGAGTCTTATTTTTTGTCTTATTGCTCTCTAAGCATGTCGATAAGCAAACCCCTTATTTTATTTTTATATTTTTAGCGATAATCTTCTGTGATTTACTAGAAATTTGCAATATTCCAAGACCTTTATAAAAATATGATTTGGTAGTCGATGCAACTTTGTAATGTTTTGAGAATTTTTACACACCTAGGTTGAGTAGTTTATTTCCTTTCCCCCAGATTTTCTCAAAACTATCTGATTTTTGAGTGGCCAGTTCGCAAAGTTTAATGTTTGGAATAGGATTTGTGCTTGACAGACCAAAGTCAGGAACTTGTTTTGTACATTTTCCCGTGTGGTTTTGGCTTTCTGCTTTAAGCCACTGTTGTCTTTTAAGCTGAAATGTGACTTCACTGCATTTGTCTTTGTTCCCATTAATCCTTACTGGGATTTCAGTCTTTGTTCCAAACAGCTGAGGGATATTGGGTCTGAATATCTTAGACCTATTTCCAACCTTTTTAAAATCCTGCAACATCATGCCAGAAAACATTAAGTTTTATTTCGAGGTTTTAAGTAAAAAACAAAACAAAGTAACAAATATGGAACTGTGTGCTTCCTAAAAGACTTGAGGACATTGTTGACGCCAGTTTTGCACATTATTGTGATAACAGAAACCGCTCTCAGCTCAAATATGTCCCTCTGTCCCTGTAGATAAAAAGGATCCACAGCTTCACTACAATGTGTCAACAACATCTGAAGATATACATTTTATTAAAAATAAACTGTGCTCTAAAAACAAAGTTTTACCAAAAACCTACAAATCTACCTTATCTAAATGCTGTTTGACATACTTGAAGTGGTTTGTCATTGCTTTACACTGAGACCAGTTTGTAACTGCTTAACTGGAAATGGTTGAATAAATAATGCTGATTTGTCACCCTGCTGGGAGATTCTCCCATATTAAAAGGGGATCTCAGAGGCTTTAAATGTCGAGCCCTCTGAAATTTCTCTGAGAAAAACCCTTCATGTTTGTTTAGTTAATTTAGCCTGAAAGTTTATTTTGGAAATGGGTGAATCCAAACTAATTTCAATATTATTTTTATAATTGAGATCATGTCCTCTAAAAACAAATTTAGAACATGTTCACATAGCAAAGGGTCTGAATAACTTTTGGGGGGGGGGGGTGTTCAGATTTCTCTTTATATACTTACATAAGCAAAACACCCTCTACCTCCCCAACACACATGCACAAAAAACTTTTGAAGTTTTGTCATTTAGACTAATCAAAAAATCCTTCATTTTAATTAGAACTTATTATTATAACATAAGCAATTCCAGCATAAAACAAGATGATCTGAGTGGAAGCACAAGATAAGATATCAAATTCAATTTTAAGATGGTGTATATAGATATTTTAAGATAAGATGTTTGCATGTTTTGTTGGTTTTATTCTAGGATATCTGAAGGGGGGTGAAACACTGCGTCTTCTCCACTGCCACAGTGATGCATGTTTGACTGTTCCTGCAGCAGAGCGGGGAGAGGAGCTTAAAAGGTCCGCTAAAAAGACCGACCCCTTCCATGTCTGTAACCTAAAACGTTTTTTTTTTAACATTTCTAACTAGACTTGTTTTTGTAATTTAGAATAATTCAGTATGAGATAGGATCAGTCTCCAGCACAGCCCGCTCCCTCTGGAGGCTGGAACTTCTGCGTGTTGCGTAAGTGCAGAGGGGATCTGATGGGTCACTCAAGGTTCATTAGAAAAATTGAATTTATACTATAGTTTCAGCTTTTATGATTATTAAGATTTTAGAGGATAATTAAGGCACGTTATACTGATCGGAAAGCTTTATGATCTCCTTTTGTTCCAGCTGGAGTGGTAGGCACATGAGTTGGAGTGAGCCATTTAGACTGTGCCATGTGACTACAGGGATGTACCTTGGTCTTACAGAAGAAAAGGGTCTGCATCTGGTTGATTGGGATAAGGCTGACATCAACACAACCTCCTTTTGCTTTAGGTCCTCGAAGGTCAGGAACGTTGGAAGAAATACATAACATTTGAAAGATGGTTGATCAGGTCATAACCGAAAAGTTTCCCAAGTCAAGAGATTTTAGGGCATTTAATTTATTACAATTTACAGTGTATTCTACACAAGTGGATTTTAGTACATAAGTAAACATATACTATATATGTTATACATAACTTTGCAAGTTACAAATGAATACACTAAACGTTTTTTTTTCCTTCAGGAGAAGCTTGACACTTGTAAAAACACTGACATGGGAATCCCAGAGATCAAATATGGCGACTCTGTTTGTTACGTTCAGCATTTAGACTCTAAGCTCTGGCTTACGTATCAAGCTGCTGATGCCAAGTGCCATTCAGGAGTTATTCAGAGAAAGGTGACCATAACAACCCGTGCAATCTTTATTTTACTTTTACAGTCAGAACTAGAAAAGATGTTGATGTATTTTCAGGCTATTTTGCACAGCGAGGGTCACATGGATGATGGACTGACACTGTCCCGCTCTCAGACAGAAGAAGCTCACACTGCTAGACTTATCCGGAGCACAGTTTCGCTGTTCACTCGTTTTATAAGGTACATTTTTATCGAGACAGTTTGTTGTGAACTGACTGGCAGCGACATGCTTAAATGATTGCATTTTACAGTCTCTTTAACAATTTGTGGATAGATGTTTGACTCTGTTTAGCTGAGACACACTCGTCAGAATTTTGCTATATTTTATTACTACATTACTCCTATGTCTACTTTTTCTTGTATCTGTGACCTACTGAGAAAGTACTTTTGTATTATAGAATAAATATTTTACATCAGCAGTGGAAGAAAAATTTCAAAGATGATGTAACTTGTTTTAGTTCCGTTGTTTTGTTTTGGTACTTGTGAAATAAGCACATATTTTTATCAACCAAAATCTGACTTTTGAAAGGTTTGACTCTGCAATGAAGTGCAATTTAAAAACCTTAGTGCTTGGTTACTGATTCAACAAAACAAAAAGATTCCTTGTCTTAGTAAAGAGGATAACATCTGACTTACTCTAATAAAAAAACAACTGAATATTTAAAAAAGCAATACAATCTTTTTATAAAAGATGTTAAGAAATATCTTTTTTTGTATTTCTTTTTTTTTTTTAGAAAATTTGACAGTTTCAGTCAAGAAGGAAACAATCTGTCAGTGGAGACAGTAACATGTAGTCTCCAGGATCTTATAAAATATTTCCACCCTCCACTGGAGGGCCAAGGTCACGAAGCCAAACACAAAACCATGACTGCACTGAAAAAACGCCAGAATATGTTTCAAGAGGAGGTAAATATATTGGCGTTCAAAGAGGTGCTTCATGTTATATTAGGTACACTAATAGTCTTTGTCCTCTCAGGGTGTGATAGATTTGGTCTTGGAATGTATCGACCATCTACAACAAAACGGTGGCGTTTCTCATTCTGCTGAGGCTGCTCAGGGTGACGCAGGAGAAGGATGGGAGGCCATCGTTAACTGTTTCTATGAATTGCTGGGTAAAAATTTAATTAAGAACATTTTTTAGATGCCAAGCAGATTTACAATTGTTCGGTTGGGTATCTAATCAATGTGTGAATTTTAAAATATGTTTAATTTGTATTTATTTATTCTTTTAGCTGCTCTGATCCGGGGAAACCGTGTGAACTGTGCACATTTCTCGACTTCTGTGGATTGGCTCATTAGCAGGTTGGACCAGCTGGAGGCCTCCTCTGGTTGGTTGGATATGTGAACATTTCGTTCATATGAAGCTTCTGAAAATCAGTTGATGTCAGAATTGAGTAATTTAACATCAGTGGTTATACGGTGTAAAGTATTTTTCTGTACAAACATGACATGAAAATGTCAACATTTTATTTGATGATTAAAAAGGCATTTTCATTTCTAGGAGTTTTGGAAGTTCTTCACTGTGTTCTGGTGGAAAGTCCTGAAGCACTAAATGTCATCAAGGATGGACATATCCAGTCTATTATCTCATTTTTAGAGAAGCATGGACACAACCATAAGGTAGTAACTCACTTGGTTTTGTGTTTGCTTTGAATAGGATTAATTAAAAATGCACCCTAACAAACAAAAGAGTGTTGGTAAATTACATGTCTGGGTTAAAAGAAAGCCTCTCAGAATTTTTACTTGTTTCTTCAATAAGATAGGAAACGGGTAATTGTTATTGCTATTGGTGATCTCCGACCTTCTATTAATCACTTCTGTTTATTAAGCTGTTGCTGCTGCATGAAGTGCTGACAGGTTTTGTTGCAGGTGCTGGAGGTGCTGAGCTCTCTGTGTGTGTGTCATGGTGTGGCAGTGCGCTCCAATCAGAACCTCATCTGTGACACCTTGCTACCAGACAGAGATTTGCTACTTCAGACACGTTTGACTAATCAGGTCACCAGGTACTTTGTAATGTTTTCTCCACATCAGACTTCGTTTATTTCTGTGTGTGACTGACTCAGTCTCCTGACTTTCTGGGTTATTTTGTTGTGCAGTACTTTGTTGAAATCCTTTGCGTTTAGACTTTTCTCTGGGTTTAGCTTTTCAAGTTCATGACGCACAAAAAAATAAACCTAAAAGTTAACCGAGAAATGATTAAACATGCCAAAACAGGCAGTACTTTTTTTTCTTTTTCCTTCTGTCAGAGAACCACTCATTAGTGTCTGTCCTTCTCTGGGTTTTCCTCAGATTTCTCTACAACACATTTCATCTTTTATCCTTTTTCATTTTTGATTCAGTGATGCTTCTTTGTTAATGCACTGCTTGCTTTTTATCTGAAAACATCTAATCCACAAATTTGATGTCAGAGAACGTCAAGTTTACCTTTTACCGGTAAGGCTATACAAATAAAAGTGCTTGCTGCCTGAGGGCATATGAATCATCTGAGTTAATTTTTGGACAATTTTAATCAGTTTCATCATATCTCTCATATACTTTTCCCTCTCTTTGTATTTTTGCAAGCTGTGCCAGTCTGATCTTGAAGGCACATTGGATTTGTTTGCTCTCTTTAAGCTCATGTAGTGTTTTATATTTTTTTTCAATTTGGTCTTTTCTCTAGAAGCAGCTGGAACCTTTTATCATGCTTGTTGCTATCCGCAGGCCTTTTTGTTGCTCAGAGCTTATTTCTGTCTGTGTTTAATAATGTTTGCACCTGATCAATCTATTCCCCAGCTTTGCTTTTCCTGTAGGCATTTCTTGTTTTATTACTTTTACTTCTTTATGAACTAAATAAGTCATTATAGGATCTATTTTATTGTGTTTTTATAATCCCATTGTTTTTTTTTTTCTCTTTTCCTCCTTGCCGAACACATTTTAACAGTTCAGGTTGTATGATTGATATTGTATAAATGATTATGTGTAAATCTATTATATATTTGTGTCCAAAAACTGAAAATATTTGTACTAAAGTTTTCAAGTGAAGACAATATTCTACAAATGCAAATTACTGCTTTGGTAGTTCAAGATATTGCTTTATTAATGTCCAAA
>JAVKLF010000073.1:10483793-10494501 GCA_034783495.1 Millerichthys robustus | reverse complement strand
AAACTAATGTAAGAAACTAAACTGTACATTTCACAATAAGCTGTAAATATTTTAATTTGATTGTATAATAAATGATCAATTTTAGTAAGATCAAACTTAAAACATTTTCTCTGAGTCCTTATTGGAAACGTACCATAACACAGGTAACGTTTTAATTACTTAAAAAAGAACCCCTTTTCCTCGTACATTTTACGAGAAGGATGTAGGTGTTAAATAAGCATTTTTAATGCATATATAATCCCTTACAAAGGTGTTGGTAGATCGACCTGATGAGCACCATGGTTGGAATGTCCAGTGTTATGAACCCCAGCAAGTCTTGACCATTCAGATCCCTGATGAATGCAGGTAATTATAGAGACAAATAAAGATTTAACATACCATAAGGCTTTGTAACTTGTATTAGGAACTTGTGTTTCACTGTGATCTTTAATTTACTTTCTGTACTAGATGTTGTAAATTAATTCAGCGTTTTCTATGGTTTAATTAGATTTTTGTACACGCAACAACACCAAAATTGTTTTTCTTTTTGATGACATTCACATAGGTCTGTTGACATTTTGGAGCTGTCGGAACTTGATGACCTCCTTACCTTTCACCTTAGTACCCTCCTCCTCTACTGCTCTTTATGTGCACTTGGCAACACCAGAGTTTGCCATGCCCTCTGCAGTCATGTCGATCAGTCGCAGGTCCTTAATGCCATTCAGAATCCTCACCTTCCTGGCCCTATCCGCTCTGCATTTTATCAGCTGCTGATTCAGGTACCTGCTTGATAGAATTCATGTATTTTATGAATACCATAAGTTGACAGGTAAATTAATATTATCTGGAAAATAACAATGCAATTCTGATTATGCTTGTCATTTAGGTTTACCTAAACAGCTACACCACAACATGTCTAATGATGATTCATGAGTACATTGTTCCTATGACCAGTCAGACCACAAAAACCTCACTTTATCTCAGTCCTACTGATGATGGCCTAGGTGAGGAGAACGGTCAGTTTGCAGAGGGCATTCCCAGCACCAGTTGTAGCACATCTCTTAAACCAAAGATGCATTTTTCATCTCCCTGTTTTATCAGGGGAAATGGGATGGAAGCAAAAGGTGCAGTTGAAATGGCCTGCACTGACAGCCCAGAAATCCCTCTGGGCATACTGAAGAATCTGACAATGAACATGTTGACCACTGAAGTTTTGGCTGTGAATCAAGCTGTGAGGGACCCTGCTGGACGAAATGTTGAACTTTTGCTTGTTCCGCTTTTAAAACTGTTGTACCATCTTCTGGTCATGGGCGTTTTTGGTGATGAGGACCTTGGAGAGGTTCTTAGGCTGATTGACACAAACATATTCTCTTCAAATGCTGAAACCCTTGAGAAGAAAGAAGAAACTAATGGTGATGAACAAGAAACAAAACAGAATGACTTCATTAAGCAAGGACTTCTTCAGATGATGCTTCCTGAAGCTGTCAAACTTGAGGTGAAACCCCCCACCAGCACATTCTTCCATATGATACTCTTCTCTAATCAATGTAAAAGCTGTAACTTCTCTAGGTTTATCAAAATTATTCACAAAAAACATTTTTCTTTTCTAGCTCTGCCATTTGCTGTCCTACTTGTGTGATTGCCAAGTGCGCCACAGAGTAGAAGCTGTGATTGCGTTCTCAGACAACTTTGTGCATCAGCTGCAAGAGAACCAACGTTTTCGCTACACTCAAGTCATGCAGGCACTCAACATGTCCGCAGCGCTCACTGCTCGCAAGACGAAGGAGTTCCGTCTACCTCTACAAGAGCAGGTTGAATAGACTTTAAAAAGGATTATCAATGTCAGTACATTAGATTTCAGTGTTTCATTTCTAGATTTTGTTTCATGCAATATTACTTGAGCTTTGCATTCAAAATATAACAAGACACGCTGAGTTATTGTAGCTATCAACGTGCCTTTAGTATTTTTACTATTTTGTCAGTGTTTTATTTTACTTTATGTTATTTTTGTCTAATTCATGACACATCAGATCAATATGCTGTTGAACTTCAGAGAGGATGAGCAGAAAGAGGGCTGTCCATGTCCAGCTGAAATCCAACAGCTCCTGCAAGAATTCCATCACCTCCTCAAGACACACTGCGGTGGGAGCACTGCTAAGTTTTTCGCTGCTGCAAAATTAGTTTTATTAAACCAGGGAACTATAAAAACTTTGTGAAGGCACTTAGTATAATTCATTTTGAGAGCACAAAAAATGTATCTTATTTTGCTGCTGTCATACAGACCCAGAACTCCACTCTGACTCAGAGGATAAAGACACCTTTAAGACACCTTTGAAAGATCATCTTGTTAGTCTTGTAACGGGACTCGTTGGACGTAAAAAGACTTCCAGTGAAATGAAGACATTTAAATCACGCAGTCCTAGTAAGATTGTCTTATTTTGTCTCTCAGAAAATTCTCTAGGATTCTCTGATTTTACCATTACTTCTTTACTGCTGGCATGTCTGCAGGGTCCCTCAAACAGCTGATTTCTGAGACGATGGTGTGCTGGACTCTAGAGAGTGAGATTGAAGACTCTGAGCTGGTTAGAGCTATCTTCTCATTGCTGCATCACCAGTATCAGGGCCTCAGGGGCCAAATGGAGAAGCCTCTCTCAAAGGCTTATGCTATCAGCCACTCGTCAGTTGAGGATGCTATGACACTCTTAACCTCATTGGGTCAAATCCGTTCTCTCCTGAGTGTCCGCATGGGGAAAGAAGAAGAGAAGCTGATGATCAAAAGACTAGGGTAGGCTGAGAAAGTTAGCATTCTTTTTTATTACTGTTGTACTGACACAATTTTAATGCAAAAGCATACCTTGCAGTGAAAGTATTCATTTTATTAATTATTTTTTGATTATATATACAGAGACATCATGAACAATAAAATCTTCTACCAACACCCCAACTTAATGAGGGCACTGGGCATGCATGAGACTGTGATGGCGGTAATGGTCAATGTTCTGGGAGAAGGAGAGTCAAAGGTGGGTGATTACTTCAAATTTAATAATTTGGAAAACAGGAAATAAGTCACCAACCATTAAGTGTGAATATTTAGTGATTTACTTTTACATGTCTGAATCCTTTGTTTTAGGAGATTACCTTTCCAAAGATGGTGGCAAGCTGCTGTCGATTCTTGTGTTATTTTTGCCGCATCAGTTGTCACAATCAAGGAGCTCTTTTTGACCACCTCAGCTATTTATTAGAAAACAGCAATGTTGGGCTAGGTAATTTATGTCTCTTCACGGGTTTGTATCCATGTGTGGAGCTGTAAGATGTGACATTATGCAAATGTTCAATTAGTGTTCAAATTGTTTTGCGTCTTTTTTTTCTATTAGCTTTACCATCTATGCGTGGCTCCACTCCTCTTGATGTAGCAGCAGCCTCCGTTATGGATAATTATGAACTGGCTTTAGCTCTGAGGGAACCCGACATAGAAAAGGTTTGAGGTTATAGTTCAGCATGAACCATTTTTTTGTATGCACTGGGAGCTTATTCCATGTCACATTCACAGTATTTACAACAATTAATCAAGGTATCATACACCAATACACAGCTTCCTGGAACATTTTGTGTTAATATAATCTGTAATTTCCAGGTGGTTCAGTACCTTGCTAGATGTGGTCTCCAGAGCTGTTCACTGCTGGTGGCAAAAGGTTACGCTGATATTGGATGGAATCCTGTGGAGGGAGAGCGTTATCTGAATTTTCTGCGTTTTACCGTCTTCTGCAATGGTAGATTTACGTCCTTATATGACAGCATGAGAGGACGGGGGGTGTTTTGCTCCTCTGTGGACAATTTAGTAAAAGCCTGATTTTTGTCAGGTTCTGCAGTTGCAGTTACATGATTTGATGTAAAACTGTTTAGTTTAAATAATATATAGGATATACTGTATTTTATACATTTATGCATATATTTTAGCTGTTGGTTACCCACAAGTCTTTTTTATATACAACTGACATTCTGTTCATTATACAGTATATATACTGTGTGTGTGTATATATGTATGTATGTGTATATATGTATGTATGTGTATATATGTATGTATGTGTATATATGTATGTATGTGTATGTATGTATGTATGTATGTATGTATGTATGTATATATATATATATATATATATATATATATATATCCACAACACTTTTAATGGGGTTCATGGCTGAACTAAAATTTCCATTACAATTGGGCTTTTCTGTGCTCTCTGACTGTAGGTGAGAGTGTGGAGGAGAATGCTTATGTGGTGCTGAGGTTGTTGATTCGTCGGCCTGAATGTTTTGGCCCTGCACTGAGAGGGGATGGGGGAAATGGACTTCTAGCAGCCATGAAGGAAGCCACCAGAATCTCCGAGGACCCTTCAATGGATGGACCTTTCCCAAATCCCAAAACACTGTCAGTAACAGCTATAAACACAGACGTATTGCAAAGTCTGAACAAGACTTTTGTTATTACAAACTACACAGACTAATACAAATCCTTTTAAAAACATTGACTGAGCTGTTTAAAATGCAAAATTATTGTCTCTCGTAAAAACATCTGGCTCTTATGATTGATTCTTGTAACAGAGATGCTATTCAGGGCAACAATGATGACAGCATTCATGTGGGACACGCCATCATGACCTTCTACTCAGCCCTTATTGACTTGCTGGGGCGCTGTGCTCCAGAGATGCATGTATGTGAACTATTTTATTCCTCACCATTAGGAATACTAATGAAATATCCTTTTATTTTGGTAATTGTCATACCTCATACTCCTTTCAGCACAGTACATACAGTATGTTCACATCAAAGTTGTATACGTCAAGACATTTTGTTAAAAACATTTTAACCAAATCTATTTTTACGTGAGCATTAGGTTAGTAAAAATGAACGAATAAGATGAGCTCACTATGAAAAGACCTCATAAAGACATATTGAATTTTATGTGCTGCGATTTATTGTTACAGTAAGACATGAACTGGACTAACAGATGTTATTTCTTTGGAATTGTTCACCAGTTAATTCAAGGAGGCAAAGGAGAAGCCATCCGCATCAGAGCTATTTTGAGATCGCTTATCCCTATTCAGGATCTTGTTGGAGTCATCAGCATCTCCTTTCAGCTCCCATCAGTGTCTGAAGGTGAATTTGACTAAATCAGCACATCTCACTGTCCATGGACATTAGCTGCACTGGCTTTCTGTTGTCAATAAACATTAAAACTTAAATTCACACCCATTTCAGCCACATATGTTGCAGTCAGCCTGAGTTACACACAACACATGAGAAGCCTGTAATCAGGTGTGCAAGATTCTGCATTATGGAATAATGAAGTCAGTAGATGTAATCTTTTTTTGTGCAGATGGTTTGTTGGTTGAGCCAATCCTATCTACAGTGTTCTGCCCGGACCACAAAGCAGCTATGGTTTTATTCCTGGATCGAGTTTATGGCATTGAGGACCAGAGTTTTCTTCTCCACCTTCTGGAAGTCGGCTTTCTACCTGACCTTCAGGCTGCTGTCTCTCTTGACACTGTGAGCCTTTTTGCTGCCCTTTTCATATGTTTGAGCTGTTTAATGTAAAATTGGAGTCATGATTAGAAAGACAGGCTTTCCTCTAGGCCCTGTTTAACTCAACTATTACAAAAAATGGTTCTAATTATTGAAAAATGCTCCCCAAAATTAGGAATTATTTAATAAAAATAGGCTTAAATTAGATTTGTTTTTTGCAGAGTAAAGTGTCTTGTATTGATTAGGTATGTTATATTATATTAATATAATAAACTATAGTTAAAATATTGTATTTGTTGAAGTTGAAGTTTATACAGTTTTACATTAATTTGAATTACTTTAGAGTGAAATTCTTGCTTTTTTTTTACATTGCAGGCTGAGCTGGGATCCACTGATATGGCCTTGGCCCTCAACAGATACTTGTGTACTGCTGTTCTTCCCCTGCTCACCAAATGTTTTGCACTCTTCCACAATTTAGAGGACAATATTCTCCTGGTTGACTCACTCATTCAGGCAATTTATCAACTCTCAAGAGCTCTCAGCTTGACCAAGGCTCAGAGAGACACTGCTGAGGACTGTTTGTTGGCTTTGTGCAGGTAGGGCTTGTAGCTACAAGCAAAGCAAAACTGTGACAGTCGAAGACCATCTGGCTACAAAATATTGTGTAACACCAGTGGGGCAAACACATCCATCTCATTTTGAAGAGTAATCTTGGGAACATGATTAGTTCTTTCACTCAACAATTCTCATGCTAATGAACACTTAAACTAATTTGGACAAGTTTATTCTCTCTGCTCCAACATCTTTGGTTCCAAAATGTACTAAATAAATAAATAAATAACATTACTTTCAGTCTTAATTATTATTATTCTGCAGATAAATACAGAGTCAACCGATCAGCTAATCCAAGTACAACAGTTTGCAGTTATCCCCCAGTCGTTCTGCATTTTTAATTACAAGTCAATGCATTTTGATGGATTTATCACATCCAATACATCTTTGCTAAAACATTACCCCCAACCCCCTTCATTCAGCCACTCATCCATAAAACTACTCATTAAATTTAATTAGTTACTGTAAAATCTGTTTTCCTTGTTTCAAACCTAATTTACGTAATTCAATCAACATGTGAAATTAATTAACTTCTTGGCCATTTAAATTATCTTTGATACTCTTTTAAAAAGGGATAATTAGTCAAAACATTGGTCCCTGTGTGCATGTGTTTGTGTAAATGTGGTTGTGATGGACATGTAACTAATTTGTGTATGGAATTTTTCATGACTTGCTGTTTCCAGTAAACTCCAGCCATCTATGATGCAGCCTCTCCTGCAACGGCTTGTCTTTGATGTTCTCCAACTCTCAGACCACAGCAAAATGCCACTAAAAGTGAAAACACAAAATATAGTTATCTGCAGTAATTGTTAAAGTATAATAGTAGACCAAGTTCCTTTATATATTTTTTTTATTATCACTTATGTTTTCCAGCTCTTGACCAGTCATTATGAGCAGAAGTGGAAGTATTACTCCCACGCTGGCAGGAGTGATGACCAAAGTTTGGCCTCTGAAGAAGAGCTCCACCTGTCTAGAAAATTATTCTGGGGTGTTTTTAAGGCCTTGGCAAAGAAGGTAAACTAAAGTGTTTTTTTTTGTCTGTATCTTTTGATAAAAACAAAACCATTCTGCTCTATTTTTCTTTTTTATTGTTAAAATCTATTTAAGGACAAGTGGTAAGTGCATTCCTGAATGTCTCCGTCTGCTGTATTTAAATCATAAGTAAAGGAAGAAATAAAACCCTAGAGTTTATTTGTTAATTATTCATATCCTCCTAAAACCTGAACAGACCTAATGGAGATCATGCTGAAAGACCTAAAATCAATAAAACCAATAAAACTTTTGTGGATTCACTGTAAGCACATAAAAAATAATTTTGAATAAAAACTTGAGTCATTCTGAATAGGAAAACATCAAAGAAAATATAACTGAAAGAGGCATTACTCTGCACGTACCATAACTTAGATACATTCATTATTTTTTTCTGATTAACTTGCTTACGTGAAACATGAATTTGTAAAACAAAATGGAGTGCAGGTACAATTGATGTTACGACACAGAGTAAGTTTCAATTCCTTCATTCCTTAATCACATTTTGTCCATTAGAGTGCCTGATATTTTAAACATCTTGTAATAAAAACAGGCTTTTCACACAAAGTAAGGATTTTACAACCTAGTTTGACTCAGAAAAATCTTTTTTTCAACTCTTGTATTTGACAGCTTTAACCAAGGAAGGTCATTTTGCAATGATGTTTGAAATGACTGGGTTGATGAATATGATTTACAGGAATTGGTTTCTGTAACTGAGATGGATAAATAGGAGGAAAGTATGTATATTTTGTCTGGGCTAGCTTTTTTCTTAATGGTGTTCGGTGCTCATTTGCCAGTTTTGCAATATAATAAAGTAAAGTTCTTCTTCTACTTGGATCAAAGAGTTGATGGAAATATCTGATATCTGACCAGGCTTTTAAATCTGTTTATTTTTATGTAACCAGGTTGTTGCAGACAAAATAAAACCAAGTCTCTGGAACATTAGTTATACTTTTTGAGATAAAATGTGAATCATGTTTTTTTTTCTTCTTTTTTTTATATCTCAAAGTTTCACAAGTACCAAAATACAGCGACAGACAGATAATACACTGAGTTTTCTATTTTTTAATTCTTCATAATACCAGTTTTCAATTGAACTTTTCTGCTTTGTGTCCTTGTTTGTTCTTTTTCTTCTGTTCTATTCTAAACCTAAAAGCCGTATGTTCCTGAGTTCTTCAAGTTGTGTCTGCAATGCCTTGTTGCAGTAGCCAAAGCTTTCCCTCCTGAACACATGGAGTCTGGCTATCTGTCTCAAAGAGACAGAAAAACCTCAGTGGACACAAATGGATATTTTGACCCCCAGCCTGTAAATACATCCAAGTAAGATACTGACCACAACAATATTGCAAGAATCATCCTGTTGATTCCTTTGTAGTTTTGGAGAAAACCTAATCAATTTTAAAAATCTACTTTGTAAGTAGAATTACCTTTTGGCAAGAGAATAATATTGTATGCCTTTAAATAAATTTGCTACTCTAACATAAGGTTAAATACTGTTTTTTTTCTTTCCTTTTATTAGTGTTTGTGTCCCTGAGGGACTGGAATTTGTAGTGAACAAGTACGCAGAGCATACTCATGAAAAGTGGTCTCTCGACAAGGTATTATCTTAATAACTTTAAGATTCTTTGCAACTGAACAGCTTGTTAGCATAAAATTGAGTTGCTAGAACAGCTTTTCATTTCCTCATTTTCACAACATGTTATGCGGGATGTTACGCAGAATATTTTGTGTACCTTTGTGTGTTATCCCTGACAGTTTGCCAATGGCTGGGTTCACGGAGAGCAGCTGTGCGAGAACTCCAAAGTTCACCCTCTCCTGAAGCCATACAGAGCTCTGGCTGAGAAGGTAAACTATAGTTACCTTTAGGGATATGTGTGTGCGTGCAGAAATGTACTTCAATAATGAAAGCAGTGAACTGACATATCCCAAAGGCATTTGCATACTAAACATGGGAGTGTGTAATATAAAATATTAAAAGGATTTGGTTTTTGGATTTTTGCCTCCCTGCCTTCATTACAAAGCTTGCCAAGCAGGCAACACAGTTTGTACCAACCTATTTGAATAATTTTGTCAGTTCATGTGTGTTTTTCTGACATTTTAGTTTTTTGTTTTCAACAGGAAAAGGAAGCATATCGCTGGGCCATCAAAGATACAGTAAAGAGTATGTTAGCCTTTGGTTGGACCATGGAAAGGACCAAAGAAGGAGAAGCATTTGCCATGCAGGCCTGTGCTCACAGGATTTCTCAGTCTGGTCAGGTGTGTGTCACTAAACATTATTGCCTCATTTTCTCAGCTGTGTTTATGTTAGAACTAAAGTCAGTCAGATTCGCACAAAAAAATGACGTTGCTTCAAATAACCAGCCACATCTTGATTTTCTTAGCTGTCATTTGAAGGAGCATCAACTTTCAGCCCCAAGCCTTTGGACATGAGCTGTATCACATTATCATGGGAACAATGTGTGAGTTCTCATAATTGTGCTTTCCCTTTATTTAGAAAAAAAATATCCAGAGTTTTGGTACTACCTAAATTTTAGTCTAGGATTTGCAAAAGTAATGACATTTGTTTTTAAGTGAAAACATTTTTAAAATGTTTTAGTGTCCTTCTGAATAATCAAACTGATATTGTTGTTTTTAGGCCATGGCTGAACAGCTGGCAGAGAACTACCACAATGTATGGGCTAAAACTAAGAAATCAGAACTTGAGAGTAAAGGTAATAAAATATGGCTGCAAACCATCCTAATATATATATAAAAAACCTTCTATGTTTTGAATACATTTCTGTTCTCAGGAGGTGAAAGCCATTCAATGCTTGTACCCTATGATGCCCTGACTGCCAAGGAGAAAACCAAGTTCAGAGAAAAAGCCCAGGATATACTCAAGTTTCTTCTGCTCAATGGTTACGCTGTATGGAGGTATAGGCACTGGACAGGATTAATGTATAACAAGGAAAGGAAAATATGAAAATTTATATTTGTAGTGGAAAGCCATGAAATCTTAATAGTATTGCTCTGCTATCACACAGCCGCCTTGATAGCAAACAAATTCACGTTTTTTTTCCTACCTCCCTCCTGTACAGGTTATGCATTAACTTTAATCACTGCCCTGACACAAAATAAATGTATTGTCTCCCAGTGCAACACTGCAATAAAATCCTCGATTAAAAAAAGATCAACAGAAAAATTGGTTTAGATTACAACACAGTGGCGCTATAAGCCTTCTTATGATTGTGTTTGATTGCACTCTACAGGGATCAGAAGACAACTGAAACAGACTTTCTTGCAAAGGGCAACTGTTTTGGATACATTTTTCTTCAGCGAATGTTGTTTCACACCAGTGAGACCCAAGAGAACATGTTAAAACTTGGTAACTATTTATTTATGTGTATGTTAAATATAAAAAAATAAGGATCTTTTACATATGTATGTTGTTTGATAGTGGATGGTTTTGAGCAAACTAGTTAGATCCTGATACATTTATATTGATCTATCCTTTTTAAAATCAATATTACAGAATATTTTACCATAGAATACATTAACCTGTATTTGAACAGTTTTAGTTTGATTG
>JAVKLF010000073.1:10449371-10461250 GCA_034783495.1 Millerichthys robustus | reverse complement strand
GAAGAAAATCTAAGACTTTTATGTGCGCCTTATGGTTGTGAAATTACGGTATATATTATATCTTATTCAGAAAAACATCCTGGAAATAAACCCTTGTGTGGAGTTTGTTTATTAAATAAAAATTCTGTTCTTACACAGTAACTCCACTATCTGTTTTTTTTATTTTTATTTTTCAGTGTTACATGTTTCACATGTATGTGGGAGTGCGTGCTGGCGGTGGCATTGGTGATGAGATTGCAGATCCTGCTGGAGATGAGTTTGAGGTGGAACGAATCATCTTTGACATTACGTTTTTCTTTTTTGTCATTGTAATCCTCCTGGCCATCATTCAGGGTGAGTCACGGGTCAAATTTGTTTCCTACTGAGCCTGACAAAATGCACACATGCAATAAAGATGGATTGTAAATTTCTGGGAAAACATACAGTACAAACAAATAAATTGTGATCACTGTTTGAGTGCAACAGGTGACATAAATTCTTTCTTGTGAGATTAGAAAGTCAGCTTCATTCCACAGATTAAATTGCTTTGTACAAAATGACACCAGATGCATGTTTGTTGCCCAAACACAAAACATATCCTTGTTTTAGGCTTAATAATTGATGCCTTTGGAGAACTTCGAGACCAGCAGGAACAGGTGAAAGAGGACATGGAGGTAAAGACTGAGATTTTCTCTTATAAAAATAACCCCCCTCTAAGTACAGTTCTAACCTGGGACAAGTGTCAACCTTTTTCTATCCAAAACAACTTTACAGTAGTAACTTTCAGGCTTTGCAATGAAAGTACTTTGAAAAAATAATTATTCTGAAACTATATGAATCTCAGAAGAGTTTTTTTTAGATTGTTATAGATTTATAACAAATGGTAAATGGCTTGTACTTATATAGCGCTTTATCAAGTCCCTACGGACTCCAAAGCGCTTTACACTACAATCATTGACCCATTCACACACACATTCATACACTGATGGTGGTAAGCTACATTGTAGCCACAGCTGCCCTGGGGCTCGCTGACAGAGGCGAGGCTGCCAAGCACCGGCGCCACCGGGCCCTCTGACCACCACCAGCATGCAAGGTGGGTGAAGTGTCTTGCCCAAGGACACAACAACTGAGAAGGATGGGACGGGTGTTCGTACCGGCAACCCAACGGTCACAGGATGACTCCCCTAACCACTCCTCCACAGCCACCCAATAAACAAACAAATAGTACAAACAAACATTAATAAAATGAAATTACTGGCGTTGTAAAACAATAGATTTACACCCACAGGTTGTTCTAATGACAGAACTATTTTGTGTCAGATGGTGAACAGATTCAAGATGAATTCAATCAAAGGAAAAATGTGGTATAACCTACTAAAGGCTAAAGAGAACAGAAACAAGCCATGCTTTTACAATTTGAGTAGTTTAGCACAATCATATGTGGTTTAGTTTTAGAATAATTTTATGAAAGTAATTTATGAAAAGTAATTTCAAATGATGTTTTAATATCTTCTCCTTCCTACTGCGTGTGTCCCAAAACCATAAAACATTCCTATGGATGTTGCACATTTTCCCGCCGATGTTACCATTCAGCAGCGTTATGCTTCACTGCACTCAGCAATGATTAATATGGTTAACCTGCTGCTTTCATCCACCTGAAATTTATTGTGCTAAATACAGGTGACCCAACACACAGATCGTATTAAAACTAAATTTTACCTGCAAAGAATTAGGGCAAGGCTAATTACACTGTTTTGAATTAGATAAATGTTGCAAAACGTTTGAGAAGGAGAAAAACAGTGGAACAATAACATTTTTATATATATATATATATATATTTGTGGTGGTTAACAAACTAAACACCACATTTGAATACTTAAAGACACTTTTTAGTTTTATGGTTTGGTCCTAATCTCTGTTCGGTGAGTTCGTTTTCTCCTGTTTTTGTTGACTAAATCCTGCAGTCTTCTTTCTGCAGACCAAATGTTTTATATGTGGAATAGGCAGTGAGTACTTCGACAACATCCCTCATGGCTTTGAGACTCACACTCTGCAGGAGCACAACATGGCCAACTATCTGTGAGTTATTTGTTGCTTCTTTTAAGTCTTGGTTTGTTGTTGTGTCAGCACCACAATTTCACAAGCCCCAAAAGTTGTTCTCAACAATGTAACTTTACAGAAGTACAACTATTGACATGTGTAAAAGTTGTGCATTTAGACACTAGACAATAAAACATTACATTTTTGTGTTTCTGTGGTTTATTAATTCTGTTACCTAACAACAAATTAAAAAGGATCACAGAACAAAAATAAAGTAATTTCTTTTCATACAATGCTAAGTCAAGACACGTCTTGTTCACTGAAAGTCAAAGTCTTTTTTATGTTGCACTGTTGCTTCTGCACTAATTGGTGCAAGCAAAAGCTTACTGAGTCTAATTACTGTGGATCATACACACGTGTTTCAAGCTTTTGACTGTCTAGTTTCTTCTCATTATAACAGATTTACAGTGATACCTCATGTACAATGTATGGCTCATCTAAAAAAAGTAACAAACAAAAAACAATTATAATCATCAATATTTGCAATTTTCTGCATTTCTTCATGCTCGTCATTCATGTACTATTTTCACATACAGTACATGCCCTGATTGTCAAAAAACTGCTCTGACGGGATTTTGTTTTTGCTTAAAATACACAACTGTATTCACAATTATTGCAAACCTACTTGGTTTAAAGCTGGGATTTTCTATGAAGTTTTTGTTTATCCCCTAATGTAGGTTCCTCTTTTTTTCTGTGTCTTTGCAGATTTTTCCTGATGTATCTTATCAACAAGGATGAAACTGAACACACGGGGCAGGTATCAAAACAATTTTCAGCTTTTATACAGCACTATCCCACTAAAGAGAGAATTAGGTGGGCACTTTAAAAGGCTGCTGAACAATTTAACTGTCATAGAAAGATCAGGTCTCTTAATATATTCATCCACAGCACTTCCCCCCATCTCAGTGACCTATTAATTCTAGCATTTGCTATGATAATGACGAAGCTGTAGTGTAACCTTTTCGAATAAGACCAAATTTGCATTCACACGATCCCTCTAAAGCCCAAGGAATGCACAGTAATGATAATAATCCAAGCCAGGCAGGCATCTTATGATTATGGTTTATCTTTCTACTCATATGCTGTTTTTGTATTTATTGCACACGATAATACTGACTGAGCTTTGGATTTCTGCTGGTGCTTCACTTAATGGTCTGTTCCTTTCTGTTTATAACATATTGTGCATGACTTGTTGCACAGGTCAAAGATAAACCATTTAATGCTGCAAACATTTTCTGTGTTAGTACCTTTTTATATGGCTAACATTTTTATCTATAAAAGTGGATGTGCACTAAAACTACATTGTTGAGTCAGTTTTCACTTTTTTCATACTTAACAGGTTGGACTTTTGTTCTGCGACCTGATATGGCACAATTGATTAGAGCAAGAAGAACTATTTGCGTCTCTAGCATTGTAACAGTTAGGTGCTGGTGTTATTGAACTGTGTATTGGAAAATGTGATATTTTCTTCAAGTGGTTTGATCTTCTCAGACTATGTGGGCAGCTGGTGGAATTTGTGAAAAAGTTTGATGTGATCAACAATAATAAGAAAAAAGGGTTCAAACTTCAGTTACTGTTCCTGCAAACTGTTTACTTTGTTAATTTACTGAGCTTACTGCAGACAAATGTATACATTAGATGTGACTTTAGGATAAATAACCACTCTGTGTTTACAGGAATCCTATGTGTGGAAAATGTACCAGGAGCGTTGTTGGGAATTCTTTCCTGTGGGAGACTGTTTCCGAAAGCAATATGAGGATCAACTGGGATGAAATGGAATCTGAAACATCAAACGCCACCCAAGATAGCGTTATTACACAGTAGCTGTGTTAATTGTTGCCTTTGGTCTCACTAAATTAACTTAAAAATCCGTATTAACATTAATCTATTAATTACGTTTTGAAGCCTTTTTCTGTATCTGATACTAAGTAAATAAGTTGGTATCAAAAGATTTACAAGTATTGTTAATAATCCAGATAATGTATAGAATTTTAGTTGCTTGTTTTGTTGTTGCCTTGAGAATTGAAAGCAGTTAATTTTAGAGGTTTAGGTCTGCAGATGTATTCAGATCATTGAGAGTATTTATCTCACACTATAACTGGTAATCCACATTCAGGTTCAACGTTTTTTTGCTATTCTGATATGCTACATATTTTCTGAATAATTTGTTTTATCTTTCTTGCCACAGTTTCTATCCCATCCCTCAGTGTGACGCATCCAGATAAACATTCTCCCTCCTGCGTTTACACTTCTTGTTTTATTCTTCTGTTTCACGTTTCCCCTCCTCCTCTGTGTTACCCTCTCTTCAGGATCCCTTTACTCTACCTGGGATCACTTCTAATCCTTTTCTCGTCCTTCTCATTCATTCAGCTCTTTTCCCAGCTCGTTATCAGCCACAGCGTTGCTCGTCAGCAGATGTCCCAGCGCTCAGGTCAAAGCTCTGTTGTGGATTTAGATCATCAGGCTTAATGATGGGTTTGACTGCTTCCTATAAGGGCCAAGAAAGGCTTTTGGGCTTTCTTGGATGTAACCTATTGACTAAAATAGAGTTGCAGGTTTTGTTAAAATGGGGAAACGCAGAGTTTTAACAGCAGGGTGACAGACGTGGGAGGACCACCTACAGGCGTTGTCCTTATTATGCAAGTGTCAAACTTTGAGCTCACAAAGTATGCTTATATGGTATATGATGCATTTTAGTCCTCACCTGTCACAGTAACTTTTCTCATGTAAATTTAGCCACATTGTTTGCACTACATTAAGATAAAGTGTGTGATGTGAAATTATTTTAAAGCTTTGAAAACTCACTCCAAATTTAACTCTACTTCCTATTTGAATGCATGATTAAATAAGGAGTAGAATACTTGCATTATATAACAAAAAAAACTGTTTTAAATATGAACATATTAAAAAGCAAATGTAAAGAGGAGGTCTAAGAGTCATTGTTGTAGAGTTCTTCAGTTGGTGCATAATTGATTTATTGTCTCATGAGACTCAGAGCGGAGGTAAAGAGGCACGAGAAACGTTCTCATTAAAAATCAATGTTATTTTGAAAGTCATCCTTTAGTAGCGGCTATCATTAATAACATCATGAAATATGAAATACACAACTACTCTGCAATTCTGCCACCATATCAGCTAGGAATGTTTTTTTTTTTTTTTTTTTTGGAAGTGACTTCTGACCAGTGGATTTTCTAGAACACCATGTGTTCTAAGTGTGGGACCAACCCAAATTAAATATACCAACAATTTAATGCATAATGGCCACATCTGCTGGTTAAAAAAATATGGATAAGATGGATGTCTGCTTGTAGCTGCCAAACGTTCTTGTCAACATGAACTTTCCATCCTGTGCTTGAGTTATGCCGAGGCCAGAAGGTCTGGAAGTTCAGGTTTTGAACCATAACTCATTTTGGAATTTCTTTATCGTCCATTTACTCTGTTCAGTCAAGTATAACAGCACAGTAGTACAACACAGTTTAGATAACTAATGTCTAAGTATAAATTGATGCTCATGAACTTTCCGAACACTGAAGACTCTTTCTTCATCAGGAGAGTCAGTTATAGTTTGTTATTTATGGGCAGAACACCGCAACTATTTTAGAATTATTCATTAGTTTAACAATAATTTTCACAAATCACAACTATTTAAAACAAAATCCCATCCAGATGTATACCTTAAATGTATCTTCAAACATTTGTGTCACATATGCACATGTAGAGTCTTTGTTTATATTATAGAGTAGAGGTAAAAAAATAATAAAAAATCCATGTGATTCTGTGTATTCATGATTAGAATAGGCTCAGGATTCTGCCTTAAAAGGGGAGCACTCTACATTTAGATTCTATCTTCCTGAGGTCACAACTTCGTTTAGCATAACATTGTATAAAGTTCACTCTTCGGCATGTGCTTTGGTTTGAGTCACGGTTGGTTACATTTTAATTAAAGCGGAGAAAACAAACATGCATAATTTTACTTTCATTAAAAAAAACTGTTTCAAGTAGGTTTTTAGGACACTCAGATGCTACATGCTGATACAGGTGCAACATATCAGAATCACTCACGAGTTAGGAAGTTTAAATATTTTGATCAATGCTGAACCAGCATCTTTTGACTATAATTATTTAAAAAATTCTGTTTATTAATTGACATTTTATATAACTTTCCTGAATAAATACAGAAAGTGCTATCCGTTATATACCTCAGTTAATACAGACAGGTTTTAAATTCTTTATATAGCCTTCTGAAAAAAAAGTCTGCTATCCTTTTCTCGTGTATTTTATCATTTTGTGAGATGAATTCAGCAGCACCGGTGTGTCCAGTTTTTGGGTTGTTTGTACCAGCTATAAATGTAGTCTTCTCTGCACAGTTATTTTCTGAAAAGCTTTGGCCTTTAAACCAACTTAATCTGTTTCATCCTGGCTTCATTTTTTTTTCTGTATGAGAACATCAGCAGATACAATTTTAAATAGGAGACCAATATTTGAATCATGTCACTGCTGTCTACAGCAGCTTGCTCTGCTTTCATGCTGCCAACCAAGACAGGACATTTTACTTCAGCTAACCCTGTAAGTTTCATCAAAAGCCCAAAATATATTTCACTTTTCTGATGGCATCTAACCCACGACAACCTCTGTATCATGGTGTCTTGAATGATTCACAGTTGTATTACTTTGTAGGACGTGATCTAATTCAGCAAAGAAACTTTTATTAAAACACATTTTTAAAGTGGCTCTAATTCTGTCAAAAAAAGGTCTCTCTTTTTATATTTTGATTTCATTCTGCCTCAAGATGTTTTTATAAAACAACAACCATACAGTTGATCATAACGTTCTGATATTTTTCCACTCATAAAACATCAGTGAAGATGAAGAAACTTTGGTTTCTGTCAATGAATAATTGATAATGGCTTCTTTGTATTCTCGGACACCTCCATTTCTTTCTACTGTAAATATTTTAAATTATTCTCCCTAAACCCTAGCTCTTCCATCTGTTGAAAGCGTTTTCTCACTATATGATACATATGTTGTATTTTTTTTAAATAAATTGTTATGTTGAACAATAATGGGATACATACACTTCCTTGAGGCGCACCATGTTGTGCGAGTTTTAAAAAGTTTTTTTTTTTTCTTATCGATACTGGTCTGTCGATTTAAAAAAACAATCCATTTATTTACCAATCCACCTATTTCAGACACTTTAGATCAAATGGTGTAAAAAAACATTTGGTAGCTTTCATCATAGGTTTAAAAATGTGTAACACATGGAGAGAAAATTTGTAAAGGAACCTATTTTTTATTGACAGAACTTTAAATCATTTATGACCAATACCCCGTTTCTGTTTACAAAACTATGAAAACTTCAATCAAAGCACAAAAATAAGAAATGGGTTCACATGGGATTAAAATGAAAGCAATAATTTATTTGACCACAATTGCTGAAATGTATGCAGTGTTTTTTGTGTGATTTCATTGTTTTTAAAGAGAAACTAATAGTTACATTGTGCACAGCACTCGTGTTTGCATTAATCGGATGGTTTATAGCCACCATTAAATGGACTATACATAGCAACATCTAGCTGTACATCTGTGGCACAGTAAATTCATTTTGATGCCCATTGCTGGATCATTTCAGATGTTGCTTTAGACATTTTCCTTGCAGGGCGATCACTCTGTATCCAAATACAGTATTTCATGGAGATAAAATCTGAGTCATAAATCAATGGTAATGACAAGACAAAAGATAGTGGGGGGGGGGACTGAAGCTCTTGTCTGCCTCACACTGTGACCCCTTTGCAAACAGGGCTCTTATTATTCTATAACTGGCATTCATTGCATTCTATTTTAAAAGAGATTTTCCCATTTTTGTCTTGTTTCATTGCCAGAAGAAACTTGTATAACTTTATCTGACTCTAAGTGTTAAAACAAAATGTGCTGCTTGTGTTTTATGATGGTCATTGAATGATGTGGGTAGCAAAGTGTTTTTGACATTACAGTCTTTTCCAAGAGACTAGAAGTTATGTTTTTGTTCAACTAAATTTTTACTGACCTTTTCAAGAATCTGGGATTTAGAGAAAAAGTTGTCCTGTCTATGCATTGACAATAAGTTACTTTTTTTTCATTTAAAAACCGAAAATTGTTTTGTGAATACTAATTTGCAGGGCCTAATCTTAAGCTTAATCCTAGCATATATAGAGAACACAAACCTCAATTTCTTTCACTGAGCAGTCTGATCTTTTTTCTTTACCACCCCCTGTCATTTACATTACCATGGCTTCAGTTTATTAATGTGAAATTACAAAAATTGGGCATAAAAAACAAACTGCATCACAACAATCTAATGCAACTTGTTTCAAGGCAGGTTTATTGATTAAATTTCCATGTTCTCAGAACTACTATTTTTTTAATTTTCATAAACTGAAATGTATGTTCCCAGTTTATTGAAGCAACGTGAGCTTAAAAAGTTTTGGCATTCCTGTCGGGTGGAATTTAATGCAAACCCATTAATCCATTACGTTAAAACAAGTAAAAGCAACCAAAAGCTAAAACAAACAAACAAAAACTACAACTAAAAAGAAGCCTGTTGTGATTAAAGCAGATTAAGCACTTGCAGCAACTCATTTTTGCATGTGATTAAAAATGATTTCCCCTGGTGCTCAACAGTGACTCCATTAATCCTTACCTTAACACTTTAAAGCATTACTAAACTGCCATTTATATACAGAATTAGCTCTTAAATTGAGCATAAAAAGTGTTTCAATAATGGTTCCTGAAATCATGTACATTTTTACACATCTTTTTCCATCTTGGGTTTTAACAATCAAAAAAAAAGTGTAGAATCAGTGGACTATATGTTTTATGACTTTAGAGTTCAACATTTAAATGACAATCAGATTTCTTTGTTTTTTTTAATTTCATTTTGTCATTATTTGCTGTGTTAAATTTAAGATGGACACTACTCTTTCCCAGACATTTATTTGGTGGAGGGCGGCCAGGCACTTCAGACAGGTTACATTCATCAGTGTTACTGTGGGGAGAATGAACATTTATACCCCTGGACACTTTAGAGGCTTCAAACCACCTGCCTTGCATGCATTCTGAGAGTAGAATGAAAGAACCACACTTGTGGGAAAACACATGTAAACAAAGAAAAACCGATTCTGCTCAGAAAGTGCATCATTGATAAATGTAATTGAAAAAAAGTAAAATCTAACTACATGTTGACTCACACTCCAACTTCTCTTCCAGGGTTTGCAAGAGCTGTGCAATATGTTGTTTATCACATGAAGAGCTCCAGACCAGATTTCTACATCTTTTGTCTCATGACAGTTTGGCAGACTCCTTCTTTATTATTACAACTCTTATTTTCATATTGAGAAACTGCCTTCCAGTAAACAGCGTCACCACTGAGCATTCCAAATTACCATTTAGATTGGACAACAGCAAGCCAAGAGAAAGCCAATTACTCAATGACGCTTTGGTAGTGAAAAGAGGGTGGAGGAGGGCCGAAGCTGAGTGCATATCCCAGCGGAGGTCCGCTTGCATCACTCCTCTTTGATTGCCGTATCACACCGACCTCTTATTTCATATCAGGTGCTTTACTTTTAGATCTGCAGACAGAGTAGATTTTGTCTCTGCAGGGCAGTTTATACAGCAATCTGAGTTACTAAGACTTGAAAGAAGACAGGTGCTGCCTTTAATAATTGAAACTAGCAAATTGACTCACTCAAAGGTAAGCTCAAGCAGTTGGGGAAATGACCCACTTTCCAGCCAAGTGGAGTTCTGAGCTTTTTCAAAACCTCAAGTTTGAGGAGTTTCTGATTAGTTTGTTGGCAGGAATTATTGGAGTTTTTCTGTCTCTTTGGTTTCTGCCGCTGCACAGAGCAAGCATAAATTGAAGCAAAGCAAGATAATTGTCAGCGTCATTATCTATTGGTGTACACAGTTTCTAAAAAGACCAATCTGGTCTATTAGGTTCAAATTTATCTGAATGAATGTGAAGTAAAGTAGTGTTTTGTGAATTCACAGATGTCTGGCCTCCAGCCTGTTCAGCTCTCAGTCTGTTTGTTTGCTGCTGTAGTGCAGTCTGGATGATGTTTTGGAGTTTGATGAATGAAGGAATAAGTAAAAACAACCATTTTTTTGTAATAAATTTTCTTTTGGTTGGAACGATCTCTTGGACAAAATGTAGATCTGTGTTATGACAGATAATTGTATGATATCACATATATTATATTTCATATATTCTCTGGTCAAGCAACACACAATGTAATTATTTCATGAATACTTTAGAACCTCAGAGCAGCTGAAAAATAAAATGAGCAATAGTTGTCACTCAAAAAAAATAGATTTACCATTTTGAGTGTTAAAAGTTTGCAAAATGTGTGAGTTTGTGTGTGCAATCAATATTTCACTCTGCCTTTTAGTCCTTTTTGATCAGCCATTTTCCTCTATAAGTTTATTTATTCTTCTTCACTGATTTTAATTTTCTTTTCAGCACAAGATCAGCCATCCCTGCCTTTATATGAAAACTAATCTCAAAGTGTTGGCAGTCCTCTTTTCTCAAAAATAAGAATATTTTAGAAACAATGTATACTTTTTTTGTAAGAATGCCTACGATACAAGTATTGGGTTTTCTTATAATAATTATACTAATTTTCTTTATAATAAAACTTATTATTTCACAGCTTCTAGAAGTATTTCTAAATGTGCCACACCCAAACACAAATTGTTACTCACACTCAACATTACATCCCAGTGCCTAATACTCGGGTCCTTGCTGCAATTGAAACTGTGGTAACCAGTCAGGACATGAACATGAATAAACTGTGTAGGAGTGCTGCTGCCATTTCTGGGAAGTGGTTGTTCTGCAAATCTGTTCCGGTATGGTGTTAAATATCTAAGAAATATTTGTCTGCCTTTTTTTTTTTTTAGCAGAAGAGTGTTTTGAAAAATAAAAAAGCAGCATTGCTTATTTCAGTGTTATGGCAGGTTGTTGTTATCAGGCTCGGCCGGCGACCCATAAGCAGACGGACACAGGGACGTAAAAGTTAACATATTTAATTAACGGGAAAAAGAAGTACATGGAAGAGACACAGAGGGAGCGAGAGCAATGAACCAATAGAGAAGCAGTGAAAATGAACTGGTATACAACAGAGGGAGAGAGGAAAATGAACAACACCTGGGTGGAAGAAGCTGATTGGAAACAATGGGCAGGTGTGATTAATAAGCAGAGGGAGTGAACTGAGGTAGTGTTGAGATAGAGCACAGGAAGCCAGAAAAATGAGGACCAAAATGAAAACACACAGAAAATGTCTGTCCGTCTTAACCTATCATGATCAGCTCCAAAATCTATAGCATTAATCACACTCTATCAAAAAAATAAGGCATCTTAACCACAATACTTATACATTAATCTCAATCCTGCCTCCTGAATCACATTTTTCAGGACCTACAGTAATAATCCTGTCTGTAAAATATGATTTCTTGAAATCCTTTCTGCGACACTGAAAATGAAATTGATGGTTCACTCTATAAAAGGGCACACTTTTAGCTGGATATGCATTTTGATTATTTTATGTTTTAGGTTGGAGCAGCAGTGTAAACATACCGTGGCACTGCTACATTTAGTAGGCAGCCATTTAGTAATCAGTGCTTTCAATGGATGGCAGAAGCTGCAGCCTGATAACACACATGGATGCAGGAGGCCAGATGTCCAGAATCTTAATTTTACATAGTAATGTGAGTTCTTACATCCAACTGTCCATTGTACTGTTACGTCACACTAAATGAGCTTTTTTTTG
>JAVKLF010000073.1:10425476-10445139 GCA_034783495.1 Millerichthys robustus | reverse complement strand
CTGTTTAACTTACCTTGTTGTCTGTCTTGCTTACTGCCTAATCCGCCACCTCTGTGACACTCGCCCGATCCTGATAGGTGTGTTGAAGCAGGAAACCGCTTAAGATATGTAAGACAGTCAGCCCTGAGGAGCAGGATTGGGGAACACAGCCATAAACTACATGCACAGTATAGTTTCTGTATTCATGTACAAATCTTTTTATAGGCGTAAGTGAATTAAGGTAATCTGTGCACTTTGCTGATGAAATGAATTCAAATTGCAAGTGGTGTCCACTGACTTAGAATAACTGTTTATTTGCACAAAATAAATGTAATACAAGATGCAAAAAGGTTTGTAACAAAGTTTAAAGGAAAGAAAAACAGATTCAGCACTTTTTCTTTTAATCCTGATATCAGTGTGTCCTATTTGTTCTTACTGTTTTACACCCTGAATGTTGAGGACTCTCGCAGTCTGCTTTGACAGACATTGTATTTTATTGTATCAAAGAAAGCAAGCGCCTAAATGTTTCAGTGTTTAACCCAATATCCTTGACCGTGTTTTCTTCTTCTTTTTTTTTCTTCAATATTTGTACTCCCGGAGGGATTTATGGTTATGAAGAATAAGACTGCAGCTCTACAGTACTAATGCCGAGAGAGAGAGAGAAAAAACAGGAAAACTTTCAGTACTTTTTTGCCTGTGGGTTTTTTCAGGGATTTTGTGTGATGTACAACTTTGAGAACATTGTGTGGCTATGATAAGAATGTTTTGTCATCACTGGACTCAATGTTCTAAAACAACTGTAACAGCTAGCTTATTCTGTCTAGTTGTCAGTTTTAATGTCTGTCTGTCAGTTTGTTTCTGTCCTCTACCCCTGATGGTTGCAGAATGAGGTGTTGCCTTCAGTTGAGATGAGCGTTTCCTACAAATTGTTTGCTGCAGTTTGTGAGCATGGACTCCAAGCTTTACTCCCACAACAACACAAGTGTCACGTTTCACTTTATCTCCTCCTCAAAGAGAGATATTGTTAATATTAATACTGCATTTTCTTTCAACTGTCTTTAAAAGACATTTTAAAAAATCTGAGTAATAATAAACATTAATAAAATAAACACAAGAAAAAATACAAATAACTAATCATTAAACTAGTTATTTTTAAGGGTGGCCAACTAAGAAGAAATTTAGAGGTGCTTCAGTAATCCTAGAAAAGTTCTAAAACTGCCACAAGCAGAGTTATTTCCTTAAAGCCCGTCTCAGTGAATTTAATTCACAGCTTTGTGTTTGCAATTATGCAGACAAAGAGGGGTAGGTGTTCAAATCTGAGTGGTAATAACCTGTTGTGTTGTCCCTTCAGTTAATGATTTCTTCTACTCCAACATTTAGACATCTATGTATTGTCTTTATTATCTTACCAAAGCACATGCCTTAAATTGCTAGTTCTTTATTCTAATAAGATCTGTTCATTCATTGCTCCTGTCTTTTGCCACCCCTGTAATCTCTCTTTGATATGCTTCAGAATGTCTCCTAACTTTGTGTGTCGTAAATAAGCTTTAGGGCTGGTGGATGGAGACTCTTTTTTTTTTTCTTTTTCGTTAGGAATTGTTCTGTTACCCTGATTCACGGATCTTTGATGCAGCCATTCTGCACCCAATTGTGAGTTTCTCAACTGTGTCTCCCTCTTTATTTGCTCCTCGCTTTGTATGAGTGGATAGAACAAGGACTATTATCACAGAATGGCTGAGATAAAGGTTTTTTTTTTTTCATTTGACTTTTTAAAGTAAAAAAAAAATCACTTACTGTGAGGAGTGCTGTCTACTTTTAAATCTTAGTTATAATCATCCTCTCTGCAAATTTGACCTAATTTGTCTGCTGAAAAACTGCATTATGATGATTGGCACAGGAGGAGACAAGACTTTAAACTGTTCTACGCCACACTAATTGCTTCCTCACAGCCCAATTTAGAGCGAGCAGCCAGCATGTCCCAGCCCGTCATTGTGTCTCTTAATAGGGAAAACAAACAAATCATGCTGCTGTTTATGACATTTTGTTTACTTAGAGCACACACACAAACACAGCCGGGTGCACACTAAACTGTTCAGGAGTTTATTTTTTGTTGTTGTTGTTTTTTAATTGAGTACCTTTAAAATTGGATGTTTTAAAATCTTGTCTCAGTATTCTTCTGATCACATTTCTTTTTTTCTTACAAATTGGGCCTTTTTGTTGGTGTTTTGACTGGTGATTTCAGACAGGCTTCCAGTTTCTTTTATGACACTCCAAAAAGACCTAAGAACGTCTCTGAACATTTAGGCTCATAGTAAAATCATTCACTGACAGATTATTGTGACGGTCTTCACCGCAGTCTTTCTCCCAAGTGCCCACACACATTAGCTAACAGGGTTTTTTTTTCCAACGCGTTTATCCCCCCAAAAATTCATTTGCTCAGCTGTATCATAAGCAGAGCTCTATCTCAGTGTATTTACAACCATACTTCCTCAATAACTGTGCTTTTTAGTTTGCATTAATGTGTCTAGCAATAAGGTTACAACAGAGAGATAAAACCACAAGGAATTCATCTCTCTATTGGCGTGTTTTTTTTGTCTGTGTGTGGATTGTTGTTGTTTTTTTTTTCTCTTTGACTACTCACTTTCTGGATGTTATTTGCACCTGCGGCACATGCTGTGTCTATCATCTCCCAGCAGAATCTTGGCGGTCCTTAACTCAGAACCAATGACAAAGAGAAAAGACTTCAACTCAACAAGATCCTTAGCACAGAGGAAAAAGTGGTACTAATATATTTACACTGGAAGTGCAATAATTTATTTGTACACAAATTATTTACTGTTATTGCAGACTAATATTTTTGTGATAGTTGCTGCAATTTTGATTTGATTTTTTTTTTGTTAAGTTAGTTGATTAAGACTTTGTTGCTTACATTAATTAAACATAAACATCATGAATATGTGTTCACATAGCATTTAGCTTTGCACACCTCAGTACGGAGGTCCAGCTGTATCTGTGGATGTCTTCACATAATGTTTGGAGAGATAATGAACTGGAACTCTGTCTCCCTGTCCATCAAAACAGTTTGATCCAGCATTATCCTGTAAGCCCAGCTGGGATGGCTATGATTAGGACTTCATGAGCAGATAATACAAGTCTAACAATCCAGACCAGATGTGGGTCTTATTCTGATGGCTGAGGAGCATGAAGGAGGAGGGGTTCACTTATCAGGCTGTAATAGAATGAAGTGCAACGAGAGAAGCTGAGTAAATGTGGGTGCTTAAAGGAGGACATGCAGATGGGCCTGTTTTGTCTGCTCAAGCAGACTCCGCGCGTGCAGACACTCTAATATGTCTTTGCACTGCATCCAAATGTTTGACTTTGCTTATCTTAAAGCCTTTTCCCATCTCTTAGACCTCTCCAAGACTTTTAACACCTGCAAATCTGTGTCCAGTCGAGAAGAGTTGAAGCCAAGAATCTGTCCAAAAGACAAAAAAGATGAGCACTTTTATTTTTGGTTTTAGAGGTGTAGCTTTTGTCCGGGACATATAAGGGTTGGAAATGCAGATATTAAACTTGTCAGGATCTGTGGGGGTTTGGTCGTCTTGTGATTTTGTTTCTTTTGTGTTTTGTCCTCTTGTGTCTTCTCTCTCTCTGCCTCTCTGCCTGATCATTAGTCACACCTGTCCCGAGTTCCCAATCAGCCTCTTTCCCCAGGTGTCTGTCGTTATCCTCATTTCTGTGTTTGTATAAAACTGGTTCTTTCTCTCTGCCTCCCCGTCGGTTCATCGTTCTTGTCATGACCTTGTCTCAGAGTCCACGCTTGTGTTTCTTACTCGTATCTCTAGTTCCTGCTTGTCACGTTACTTGTCACCCTGCCTGTTCTTCCCCCGAAAGTCTTTTAATTTTTCTTTTTCTAATTTGAGTTCTTGTTTGCCGCCACGTCAGCAATTTTTTTTAGTTAAATAAATAAGATTTACTTTACACTTTCAAGTCCTTCTTGTCCGTCCGCACCCGAGCCCTCGCCAGCAAAACCTGATAAAACTCTGTTGCTGTTCATTTATCTGATTCTTGTTTTTGTTTTTTTGTGTGTGTTGCTTGTTTTCTCTAGGACTTGAGAAAATGACACAAAACAGCACATAAAGTAGATGTGGTTGTTCTATAATTCAGATACAAAATAAAAGAAATATAAAATTTTAAAAATAATGTTTTTTGGCATTGTGTTGTTGGATGTGGGGAAAGCCCTTCTGCCGTGGCTCAAGGACGAACCGGTTCAGCCGGGTTGCAGCCATGCTTGTTAAATTACCTCAAGCATGACAAACCTTTAATTCATCCCCCAGATAAAGAATTCATCAGATTTGCTCGAAAATGTGTCTGTGAACTTTTGCACATTATTTTTGGACTTTAAACTTACCACTGTGAAAAAATAGCCATAGAAAAATAATTAAAAAAAATACTCGATTATGATCTAACTCTTCCTAAATAAAGTGGAATAATCTGCCACTGCAGTAAGACAGTTACACCTGGTAAGACTTATTAAAATGACAAGGTTAATAATCTAAGCACATTCTGCTACTGCTTAGTATATCATTCTCAAAACAAAATCAGAAATAGTTTTTGGCTGGACATAAAATTGTAGGACTTTGTTAGATGGACAATGTTTGCAGTGCTCGATGTGTGTAACTATTTGAAAAGCGTATGTAGAAAAGAGCAAAGGTTTCAAATATAATTAGATGTATGTGCTTTATCTAAAGGGAGATCACTGATAATGATAATTAGCTTATTCCTTCAGCATAGTTAAGACCTTTGATAATCTGACTTTTATTTTGGCTAAAGACTGTCTGACCCTATAAATGAGACATGAAAGTTCAGACAGGATTTTCAGTGTAGAATCTGTTTATTAGTCACCTTATTTTAACTGACTGTATTTGATGAAGGACATTGTTTTACATGCATCACAATGAACCTGCCTCATCTTCACTTCACTTTCAAAAAGATGTAAAAACTATAAGTGACTATCACAGTAACATCTGATAATCAGCCACATATCAAAACCGATAATATCTAACAGTTTAAACCTTTCTCAAAGCAGGTCAAAGCTTTCTCAAGTTAACAATAAAGTTGTAAAATATTTTGTGACCGATAAACTGAATTTTAGATACACTCTTATATTTTCTACTGGTGATTGATTGTAATAATTTACTTTAAACAGTAAGAGAGCTCACTAACGTCATTCAAAAAAAGCTGACTAAGAGGAACCACGCCCTTGGTGTGTGACCAGGTTGACTATGAACGCATGATTCGGGGCTATTTTCCTTGGTCTCTGGAGCCAGGAGAAAATGGACCAGATCTGAGTTATGTGTGGTAAACTCTACACGTCTGTACAGAAACATTCAAGGCTGAGAATTGAATCGATCTTTAATTTGGTTGCCCGTTTGACCAGGACTCTTCAGAGTCTAACATTTACTTTTTGTCTGGCTTTTTATTCACATTTTCTACTTAACTGAACACAGATTTATTGCACACAAACTTTAAGCAGTGACACGTTTCTTATAGAATCACCTATAACTAACTGCTACTGAATGAAAGACAAGTGAATTTAAATGTTATTCAGCATATGTCACCTCTTTTCAGGAATAAGCACTTAACTCTATTAATTGTGATGACACCATGCCACTACAAAGAAACAAAAGTCTACAAGCAGCCTGTTGACCTCTGAGCTGTTGCAGACTGATTGCCCTCATCATGGTTCCCTGCAAATCAATTATTGAGTTTCAGGCACAAACATTCAGATGCGCTGCAATCCGTAGTTGAGTTTGGAAGGATTTCTGCTCCGTATTGAGGAGTATTCAGTCATGCATAGTACATGACTGAGAAAAATGTGGTCAAATATTCCACGTAGCAAACTTCACTTTGAAAAGCTTTGGCGGTGAAGGACTGAGAATTATACTGACAGGCTGTATGTCAAATACATACTGGGGAGAGAGATTGGCTCTGCTTGGAAATTCTGGTAACAACTTGCTAAAGGATGGGAATGACAGTGGCAATGACAGTCAAGTCAAGCAATGATCAAGGTCAGTGATGGAAATTTAAAAAAATGGAGGCATAGTGGCAGGATTACTTTTTTTTTTTATTTGAGTGATGAGAGGGATAATTCTGAATTATATGTAGTTGATGTATGAAAAATAAACGGAGAGAGAAAGCAGAAAAGAGGGTCAGCAATGCAGAGTTGTAATTGTTCAATAATTCATCTGTATTTTTATGCAAATATTGCAACTTGTTGCACCTGTCAAAAAGGAATATCATCACATATAAGCTACAACTACATGCAATCCATGGGAAATTATTCAGAGGGCACGTGCTCCTAATTATTTTTAACATGAACGAATAAATGAATGCAAAAATTACATGTCGTTGTTAATACCACATCCCCCTAAAATGAAAAGAAAATTTAACAGGGAATGGTTTTCAATGCCCCCCTCCACCCCCAGCCTCCAATAACGCATACTATAATGTTTACTTATCATTTTGTTTATGCTGTTAGTTTTATGATGATAGCATTATTTATGGAAAATACTTTTATGGTTTTATCCCTGTTTGAGCTTGGTCCTACTCATGCACTCATCAAATTATATTAAATGCCTATTATTATAGCAAGCAGGAAATGATTTGCCTGCAGAATGATCCCAGATGTGATTCATGGTAAATCTTTTATAATCGAAGCAATGATATGTGATGTGAAAATGTAAGCGTTGTTTTTGTAAAAATGGTTGGTCAAACTGACTATGATGCGATTCCAACTTTTTATTTACGCATTTATTTATTTATTTTGCTGTTCATTTATAATGCTGAGTTCATTCAAACAAAATACAGCTAGTTATGACTTTTTTTGTAATGTCAAATTTCAAAATGAACTATTGTATCTCCTTTTACATTTTCATACAAAAAAAAATCCCTCTGTAATGTTCGGGTATTGCAGCAGGATCGCACACACAACACACCCATAAGTATATGTGAGAAAACAACAACAAAAAACGCTTGAGTTGAGCGTTGGAAGTCTATCATAATACAAGAACTAAAAGCACACTTAAACTGACAGCATGGCCGTTTTATGTTTCCAAATACTTAAACAGAGCTGTAATAAGAAGAGGTGATACAACACAGTTATAAACATGTTCCTGTTCCAAATATTTTCCAGGCACAGAATTCAAAACAAGCTAATAAAAATTTTGTTTTAAAAAATAGAATGGGAATTATATATTTCTTGGTGCAGTTACATTTTTACAGTTCTTAAATTTTATCATTTCTATCACTTAATGAAAAAGGACCAAAACTAGAAATGTTAAAAACTCATTTAAATCCCCCACACATGTGGCACCCAATAAATCACTTATGAGTGAGAATAAAGTGTTTTATTATGTTATCAATGACTCACTTCATTTAAAGAGCTTTGGCTTTCAGTGCTGAGATCGCTACTTGAAGCCTTTCATATTGGGTGAACTGCTGCTTTTATCATTCACACTGATTTCTAATCTGTTTTCAGATTTCATTTATCATTTTTTGTGCAACCATCATAAGCTGTGGGCTTTTTCTCCCTCAATGAAAGTAAAGAATATTAACCTGGCATGCAGTCATTTTCTTTTTTTGCAAAGGCTGTTGAATCAAGCATAGATTTATTAAAGATTGTTTCATAAGATCCTGATTCTAATGTACGTTTAAAAGGAATGAGAGCTCAATAAAACCTGAGGTTTTGCATCCATCATGTATTTTCCATGGGCTGAGTGTGCTGTCCCACATACATTTGTGTTTTGTTTCCTTTTTTCTCTATGTTTGGGGTGTATATCTTAGCCTTGCAGCACTGAGCTCCTCTGGCTCTGTATGGGATATGCTTGTTCCTGCGTTTCACTGAATTGGATATGAGAGCAAACAAAAGGAGCATCTCAAGCATGGTTTTATGGAAAGACCTGTCTGGGGTAAACCGTCTGAAGCTCCAGTGACCTGTAGAATTTCAAATGTTTCATGCATAAAGACATTTTTTTCTAACTTTATAAAAAAAAACACGTGATAATGATTTTCAAGGGTTTTTGTGTAATCAGGTTTATTTTTTGTTTTTACTTTTTTCAAAGGGGAGTTGGCTAGAAGAAGCCATGATGTAGCAGTTTCTGTAAATCAGTGGACAACAGTTACTCTGTTATCTGTGTGTTCATGCAGTTACTGAGGAATCAGACAGTGTGAAATAGCAGCATGGTGAAGCCTACAAATCAGGGCCCTATAGCAAGTCCAAAATATTATGTACAGCCTTATTTATTTAAAGAATTTATATTTTTTATTTATGTCTCATCCTCTGAACAGATGAATTTTAAACTTCTATATTAATGTTTACATGTAAAACATTATGAAAATAATGACAATTTGCTATACAATTTTTCCAGTTTTATTTGTCATTTGCATTCCTCTTCTTGTATTTTCTATCTCTACTTGTATGTAGTTAACTCTAGAATGCCTTCATTTTTGGAGTGTCTATTAATTCATATTTCTATAAAATAAGCAATCTTCTTTGAATATGTGCTACAACTTTCCGTGTGACCATGAGGCTACACAGCACACTCAACATGAACTCCTCAACATATACCCAGCTACCAATGCTCGTCACACTTTTGTCATGAATAATCTTATGTAAGCCCCCACAGACTTGCTGTACCCACCAGCATCCGTGGATAGAAGAGGTGCACAGGATGCAAACAAACGCTGAAGGGAGAGAACACGCTCAGCGTGTCAACCAGCCTACAATAAGGATGATGGGAGCGCTCCAAATGTTAGTAAAATTATTATTCATGTCTCCCACCCATTCTGTGTTTTTCACCATGCACTTGGAACAGGAAGTGTGGTCTGAGGGTCTGCAGAACAGGAAGCTCGGTTTCATTCCACAGGCCCCTGCAGTCAGCCGTAATTGGCTTTCACATTCCTCCAAGGATTGCCACTTTCTTCTTATTTGTGTTTTTAAAAATAATATTAAATTAAACCTAAATTCGAAGTTGCTTTGGCTCGTAGAATTCCACTTGGAGAACTGTCATCACACTCAGTTTTCACCGTTCCCCCCGCGCGCATTTGTGCAATAAACGCAACTTAAGGATTTTTCAGTTTCTATTTAACACCTTGATATAAATATTGTACCATCTATTTATATGAGTGTCTGTAAATCCACTTTTTTTTGGTCACGATATTTGCACCTATATTGGCTGAGGTTTTCTGTGCAACATTCATCCATCAGCTTTTAGAATTTAAAAACTGACAACAACAAAAAAAACATGCAGCTACTAAAAGAAAACCACATTTAAAGTAAAACCAATGAAACCAGCTTTATTGGAGATGACGCTGGCTGAACTTGAGTAACATACATTGAAATAAGGTGAAGATGATCTTGTGTGACTTTAGGCGTTTTCATGGTTCCATCTGCTTGCTTTCTGAGCTCCATTACATCTCCAGAGCTATTACCCATGAATGAATGTGGGCTTTTTTATTTGACGGGTGTGCCACCTGCCGGTGCGTCACAGCTCCTCTGACCAATCCTGACGCAGTGACTCTCCACGCGTCCTTGGAGATCCCGCGGTGCGCCTCACATCCCCGCCCAACCCTCGGCTCGGTAACCGGAGCAGCTTCCAAAATCTTGTTAGAGGAGTCCTGTTAGTGCTTCAGATGTGACTGGATTGGACTGCGGTGCAGCTGTTGAGCCGAACAGCCGGGAGAAGTTTGACTGGATTGTGTCGTTTCCCCACATCTGGTTGAGCTCAATGTGGCCGCGCGTATCACTGACTGCTTTGAGGTAAGAATGAACCAAAACCTGAAAGTTTTTAAATATCCATTGCAAGCAATCAGCTTCTCACCTGTTCTCAGAAACGGGTTAAAGCGGCTTCAATTTAACCGGACAGTTACGCTTTAAAAGTTGCAGATAAATCTAATATTAGGGCACTTGGCTCCAAAGCGAATATGCTTTGCGAAGTGTGCGAAACCTAGTTCAATTTTGGTGTTTTTAATTTTAAAATGATTATTTTATTTGACTGCAAGTTTGGTGCTGTTGTCCCTCTCTTCCCATCTTTACGCAGCGAATCTGCTGCTTCTCTCTGGATTGTCTTAAGTTAATTCTCTCATATCATAGTTAATAATAAAAACACCAACATATTATTAGCGTTAGATGGATGTCCTAAAGCTATTATTATATAAAAAAGCTGCCCAAGAGTTGCGCATTCGTGTACATCGGTGCCGCGAATAAATGATTTATCACTGCGTAACAGACGAAAAAGGGGGAAAAAATCCCGTCGTAAATGGGAAGTTGGAAGTTTTCATGAATTGAATTCTAATTTAAGGAAGCCGTGGATAGCAATGCGAAGGAATGTGACTGAGGGGTACTTTGACATTGTGCTGCACAACGACTGAGAGCAGAGAGGGAATGGTATGTGTGCCATGGCACAAATATTTTCCTTCTGGGCTGCAGCTATTCATCATCACACAAGCCACAGGCAGAGTTTGGCTGTTGTGTATGAACCACAAAGTGTCACCGTGATTGTGGACCTCTGTAGTTTGGTTTTATATTTTGACTGTGTTGCATTTATCAACACAACCAGTGTGGGGTTTTTTTGCACCACTGTGTCCACAGAATCCCCACTGCACAACAGTAACACCCACTTCTGTGGCAGGGTGAAGTCTGGTAAGGTGAATCTGGGATATGTTTAGATGAATAAGACTTTTGCACTGCCTCCTGTCTTGAGAAGCTGTAGAAAAGAGACGTGTGGAAAGAAGATGAGAAAGAAAGGTGAGTGGCAATTCAGCATGGAGTGATGAATTGTAGGCACTCAAGTCAATAATACTTTTTAGGTTTTCTTCTGTTTGATAGATAGTTTTGTTTGGGATGATGCTGATGCCTTATTGATCAAAGTAATGACTTTTAGAAATGGACTGCGTGTAGAGGACAGGACACAGATAGCACCAGGATCTGGATGGCTCCAAGCAGGATGAAAATGTCTGACTTGTTCTGTGTGGGCGCTGCTTTAGCAGTTTTTACAGACACTTGTGGCTTTCACAAATGGTACCATTATCTTCTGCATCTTCTTATTGTTAAAAAGTATATTTTTTACTGTTGTCGTAGGTCTTTTTAGAGCAAATCTTTGAAATTACTAAATGTTTCCAATTGGGCTTCCCCCATCCATTTGTTTCTTTGAATTCTGGGAAATTAAAGTGCAACATCTTGACACTGACACTTATTTCTGGAATAACAACTGAATAAACATTGTAACCACAACAATCTAGAATATGTGTTACTGAAGATAATACAAAATCAGTGTAACAATTTAATCATCAGCCTGCGTCCTTACTGGAACTAGCAAGCTGCATTTAGAGTGGGCAATAGGAGACAGTGATGGGTATTTTACCGGAGTCAGCTGGCCAAACAGGCAGGCTAACTCCCCCATTGGGTTTCATTAGAGCTCGTTCTGATGTTAAAGCCTGTTTAATCCACTTTCACAGCCATGCAGAACACAAGGCAGCACAGCTCAGTGTCTATCTTTAGATGGCACACGGGCTGAAGCTCCAGCTTAATTATTAAAACAAGAGGACAAAACTCCCAGTAGTTGGCCTTTAAATGCCTCAGCTGAAGAGGCTCTCGATGCAAACTTTGTGCGCCTGGTTGTTTCCTCTGGAGCTGAAGGGAGAGGCGTTTTCAGCTTCGGAGAGAAGGCTGTCAGTCATTGTCCGCTCAATTAACATGTCCATAAACAGCTGTGTTTATGCAGCCCTGCGCTGCCTCTCCCGTCTCCTGCTGTTCCTCCTCTAAGCAGACGTGCTGCCGGAGGGTGTGATTACAGTAAAGCCTTATGAGGTGAGTGCTTTGCCTTTATGTCTTTGTCTCCGCTTTCTGGGCAGCTACTGTTGTTGTCCCACATTCATGGCGCCTGCTTTGCTTCAGAGACTCAGTGCTCGGAAGACGGAGACGGATTTCTGTTTTCAACAGAACAGCAATAAATTTCACACGGCTGTTAATCTCAATACGATACATCCGTACATACGTTCCTAACATGTTATGCAAAAAACAAACAAACAAACAAACAAACAAAAACAACAACCAAAAATCACTCAACTGAGTAAGTTTTTATTTTCTTTCTTTTCATGATTTTATTACTTGGAGAAATTGGGCATTATGGATACAATTCAGGCTTTTATAGCTAATAAATCATGCATCTTAAAATGACATTTATCACTGCCTGACCTTTACTAGTTGTCGTAACCATAGCTGGGGCAGTTTCTTATTGGTAGCAATAAGGTGATCACTGCAGGGCTGTTAATAAAAACGCTGCTCTGTGTTTACTTTAGGATATTGTGCATGTTGCACAAACGGCAATCCACACAAATTAAGTGTCCAAGTGGGTTATTGTTTGAAGATTTTTTATTGGGAAGGAAATGAAGAAGTGAATTGGAAGTAAATAGCTCTTCAAGTATAGTATTTTTCGGTGGCTACATGTTTAGATCTGCTCACTGTAACCATAAAGGTTGCTTTAACCAACAGCCCTCATTTCTGCTACTGAGACCAGTATTTGTAGACAGACTGATAAAGTGTGGTGCCCTCCACTGCAATCTTTGCTCAGAGTTTTTTTCCCGTCTGCTTTATTCAGCGTTGTGCCCCGTGTTTATCTTTTTTTTTTTTTACTTTCCTCTATCTGAATCTATATTCAGTCTTTGGCTTTCACGCGCTCCCACCGTCATGTGCCACTAGTTTTCTCACATTGCGTTGTATCTTTTTACTGCTCCCTCAACAAAGCAAATACTTTTATGCCCAGTATATGACTGCTGTGGTGTGCCTGCGTTCTGCCTGTTCTCAGAAAATAAATCAATGACAAGTTCTGCTGTCTGTGAAAGTCCACAGGGATGGATTTATAGTTAAAGAAAGCTGTAAACAGAAGGTACAAACGTAATAAGACAGAGAGTGGAATAAGAAGTTAATACTAGTTCACTGGAGATTTTCTCTAAGAAATTAAATGTTGGATTTGTTTAACTTAGTCTACTTTGTCACTTACTTAGCCTTAAGACTAATGTGCAAATACATAACGCACCTTGGCACAGGTAAAAGGAAAAGTATATTTTAGGTAAAGTCCTAAAGTTGGATTTCATTTGCAATTTTTAAATGGTTCAGTAGCTCCTATTGTTGCTTTAATAGAACAAAAAAATAATTTTAACTGTTGAAACAAACTAATTAAAAGCTTTAAAGTAGAAGATTTATCTATCTATACAACCAACCATCACCTGGCACATGTAGCCCATTTTACACACTGAATGTAAAATAAATTCCTTTTGCTGCAGCACTGCTGTTTCAATCAAAATTCAAGTTCAAAATGATAAGGGCTTTTTTATTTAGCTGTCGGCAAAAAGCAAACACAGTGTATTTTTGGAAATGAATACATTTCATCACACCTATATTTGTCCACCCGAACATCCATCTTTTAATTTATTCTTTTCTATAACTTATAGATCCTGCAGGGAGGTGGTGCCTACATTGATGTGTTTATGAGTGCATGAATGCAAAAGGTTAATGTTGTAACCCCCCCCCCCCCCCCAACACACACACACACACACACACACACACACCACCACCACCAATTAGAAGGAAGGATGGTAAATTGACTAACAGTTGTCATGGTTTAATGTAAAGGAAAATTACACAGTTGTTACCACACTTCTAAACCCTAACTGAACCCTTCTGGATCTTTCTGGGCAGAGGTTTAATTTAAACACTAATTGGAAAATATATTCACTCTGCTTCACCCCATCACTAGATTTCCAGAGGCTTGGCCCAATACCTTGCAAATCCACTTTATTACTTTTTTTTTTCCTTTACCCTTTATTGTGTCACTTAATGTGCTCATGCACATGTACTCATTGTTCATTGTCAGTCTTAGATGATTGCAGATGAATTCTGCTAATGTCACAACAAGAATCTCCTTATTTCAAACTAAATTGAAAGTGTTTGAAGTCAAATGATTCCACCTCAAAGTGAGATTACACGCCGCCGTGTGATTAGGTTCTTGTCAAAATGAATTTGTCAGACTATATCGGGGTTTTTTAAGTTCTTTTTAGAATTCTGCCAAAAACTGTTTTGCACATTAGATCTGAAAGATATTCGTTGCACTTTTCTCTTTCTCTATTTGTGTGTTTCTGTCAGACTGCTTTTGGCTTTTTTAGCTCATCTGACACATTTCAGCTGAGGTGAATTGTATGGCAGGCAATTGGCTTGAAAGCGTATCCTGTCTGAATCACATGTGAAGTTGTGGCAGGGGCTGGCGTGAGGTGAAGCTCTAACACAAATGGTTTAATCATTGCAACTTTTTTTCTTTTTTTTTCTTCACATCTTGTTTTGTGCTTTTGTACTACAGTAAATTGAAGTCAGTCTTATATGGGAAGGTGAATAATGTTATGGCCTTTAGCAGCAAAACACACTAAGTTTTGACAACACATAATAGCACAAGTTCGTATAACTGTGGATGTAAAACATGGATACTTTCAGAGTGAACACACATTGTCACAGTTGTCAAAGGATGAGCATTTTTATGCATACATAATGTTTGGCCTCTTGCTAAAGTTCAACATACCACATTAGCTGTGTGTTCTGTGGTTTAAAATCCATTGTCAGTTCGATAGAGTTTTTGTTTCGTTACTCCATGTTGACATGCAGATATAAACAATATTATGGATTATTAAAACATTTTATGTCTCAAGTGCAATCATGACATAAATGTTTATTTCGAGCCACTCACATAACTTGCGTTTGGGTGGCTTTTCAGAATAACATCTGTTCTTCTTTGCCTCAGACTGTGACCATTAAGAATGTTAGTAGATGCTGCAGTCGTGCGCTTGAGGACCAAATATTGACGTTCAAAGTTGCAGTTTGGATTGAGTCAGTTGTTAACCCAGCTGTTTTTGGACTCATTCACTTGATTAATCCACCAATTTTTTTTCTACCAGGATATTTTTCTTCTGCCTGCACATTGAATGAAGCTTGAAGGTTGCCCTCAACCAGGCGTGAGCACAACAATTTGCTGTTCCTAAAGAGTTTGTCAAAACATCCGTTTTTGAGTAATTCTCTCTTTGCAGTTTGACTGACATTAGGAAAAGGAACAAGGACTTGTAAATTTTACACCAAGCTTAGACAAGATGTAGAGCAAGCCTTCTGGCAAAACCTTGTGGAGGAAAATTAATCTAAGCCAGCAGGACGTTCAGCCTCCAGGCACATGACATTTATATGAGTTGAAAGCAACACAAGAGCATGGAAATAATTTTTCTCCATTTTGCTGTCTTATCAGCGAGTGTCTACAGAGATATTAGGGTCAATACGTTGCTTATTAATGCAGCACAGTTGGGTATGCTTATTGACCAGGTTGAAAACTGAGAACTAAATTAGACAAGAGGGACACAGATGTGCACGCTTCTGGGGGGGAATGAAAGTGTCTTATTTTGTATGTTAGTAACAAGGAAACAGCATCTCATCACAACAGGGAGAGTAAGAAAGCCATATTTGCTTTGTCGAGAAAACAAATCCATTAGTTTGAGCTCTTTAGTATGAAAAAAAGATTAAAGTCAAAGTAAATAAATAAAGGCAAAACCTTTCGTAATTCTGACTTTTTTCTAAGAATTCTGAGAAATTTTTCCAAAAAATGAATTCTAAAACAAAAATGTAGGTACTGTGGCTCATACTCTAACCCTAGCAATAATGACAAAAACAAATTAAAATCCAGTATTCTTATGAGTTCCTATGAACAAATTGTTAAAGAATGTTATACAAACTGACTGTTATGATTTAGTCTCTTGAGTCAGACATCCCTGACTGTTTGAATGAATTCCAGGTCCTCTCTGATGGAATTTCCACACCTCCTTGATATGTAGATGCAGTGGTTTAAATCTTCAACACATCTGCAGGGATTACCTCCAATTAGCTAAAGGATAATAATCTCAAGATCATCACAGGAATGTGAGTATCTTGGCCTGATATGAAAGCTTTGCTGAAGTAGGGAAGTACTTTTTGGAGCCAATCGTCTGTGTTTGTCTATATCAGCTGTCCAAACCCCGTCAAAGCAGCTTTATCAAAGAAAAGTATACGATTCTTATGAGAGATGTTTAGAGCAGAATAAACAGTTTCACTGTAATGCATAGATTTGGTGGAGGCCTTTAAAGCCAGAGAGCGTTAACTATAGTGATGTCTTTGTGATGAGGAGCAGGCCAAAAGCAAAAGAGAATAGATGAAATTGCCTGGCATGTCTCCACACAAAAGTTTTTGGCAGAGTAGTGTTAGTAAAAAAAAAAGAGGAACTGTTTATTGGCTTGGTACCCTCTGTGACTTTCTGAAATGTAATCATAACCCAAACTGGACTTATTTATTGCATACACAAGCAACACACTGAGGTTACGGGAGTATTGTTATTGAATAGTATTTAGCAGCTAAAAATACAACGTAAGCATGAAAATACAAAGGTTAAGTCAGCTTCATTTATCAGTCTGGATTCTCAGCATGAATCCAGTTTAAATTCCTGCAAAGGAACGTGGCAAACAAGAGAAGACTGAGGACATGATAGGCTCTTTTTGTCGAGTTGTAAATGTGTTTGCTGGGGTTTAAAGTGAGGTGCCGTTTTAGTTTGAGTTGGGGAATTTTGTGGCTTCAAACAAAACCGGGATCAAGGAACGCAGGCGCAAAACACTCGTGTCTGCGTCCTGGCATAAATTTATGTCTGCAGTTGTGTCCAGAGCTTTATCTTTTTTTATTGTATTTTGTTTTAAAATTTGATTTTTGATCTGGGCCAGATTTAAATTCACATATAAAACAACCCATAACATGCATTAAGCGCCTACAATTCTTTAAAGAAATATACAGTATGAAGAAATGCATATCCCCAGCCACCTTTTAATTCCATAGATTTAGATTGACAATAGATGCAATAAAAAAAAAGAAAAAAAAACATAACAATTGCTTGTGGGAGAAAAATATAGAAATGATATACAGAACATTTAAAAAGTTTACCAGTTTAATAAATAAGTGAAGTCACAATAGTTGCACTGGGTGTTGTTGCAGTCATATATTATTCCTGCCAACAGGTGTGCATTAAAGATTTTGCTTGTGTTTGGAGTATTCTTGAAACATTATTTTGAAATATCTGAACAGTTTTACAGAATTTTATTGTTTCTTGTTAGTTTCTCATTATCTCTAAAATGCTTTACTGGAGAAATGACTTTCATGTGTATCCACTGAGATGCCCTATCTGCAACCAACAAACACAGTTTTAACCAGAGTGATTAATCTTTCTCCAAAGAAAAGCTCACAGCACCAGAACAATCTGTTAAACACAATAATTGCATTTTAATTTTCAGCATAATGCATTCAAAAGCCATCAATGTGAGTGACATCTTCAGTGAGCGATTGCATTACAAGTGGTGAGTGTAACAATAAAATCTCTGAGCTGGTCGGATCTGTTATTCCTGTTCTTTAATGATTTTTGATTTCAAACTACATATTTTGGCGCCCGTCTTTGAATTGCAGATATTCTCTTTTAAAAGCTTTACCACTTTTAAGGGATCCATCCTTGTTGTTCTGGTTTAGAAGAATTTTTAAAAGCTAGATTAGTCTCAATAAATCTCTTAATCTCATTAAATTTCATTTTAACAGAGTTTGTAGTTGCCTGCCTCAGTTTCCATACGCTCCTATCGTTACAGCAGCAACATCCTGCTTAATCCTTTGCAGGCGAGAACCACCGGGGAAGGGAAATGACCCTGTGACTTCTCTGTTGTATCTGTTTATTATTTGACCATTAAGCATCAGGATCTAACGGAGTACAATATGTACAACAACGATAGATTGTTCTTTAGAAACAAGGGAAAAAAGAAAAGAAACACTGAATGAGTCATTTTCCTGGTTTAGTAATTACCCACTTTTCTTGTATCTCCATTTTGGCATCAGGTTTAAGCACAGCTCTTTGCTCTCCATATATCATAATCAGAACGTGGCAGAGGTTATTTATATTGTTCTCAATCCTGTGTTTTGGCTCCTTAATTCCATGCTTAGTTTCCGAGCACTATCTGGTGTTAATGTCAAGAACGTTAATCACATTACTGCCAAGCACATGTGTTTTCACTGCTAGTGGCTCAGTTAGGGTTCAAACCGCTTGGATGAAATGCTTCATCAGTGAACAGAAACATTAGCGGTGCAAGAATACTGATGAAAACTAGATACTAGGCAGATGAAATTCCTTAACTTCTGTGCGTTGATTTGCAACGCGAACCAGGATGTATTTGTCTTCCTGTTGAATGTGTCTCAGAGCAGCTGAGGGGTAAAATGAGGCATCTGCCAAAAATACTTAAAATGCAGTTCTGTTCTAATAAGGTTATTTAATTGCAACAAATTGTCTGGACAGATGTTTTAGGTGCAGTTGTTTACTGCTACTAAGTCTTAATCACTGTCTGATGTATCCCTGTTATTTTAGGTGTTTTCTAAAGAAACTGTTACACAATTTAAACGGACTCTGCAGCATCCCTGGTTTGCATTTTGACAGTATTTTGCACCTTGCTTTTCAACCTCTCGGGCAAAAAAGGATCCGACTTGTGGAAACACTGGAAAACCACAAAGCAGTGTTATCTTGTTCGGCTGGATTTGTACAGACTGTAGCTTCAGCTTCTCTAAAATGCCCAATAAAGAAACAAACTTATTGACTGTGTGTTTTAAAGATTGGGAGACTTCCAGAATTCTTCAGGCTTTTTTGTAAAAAAGTGCTAAAACAACCATGACCAAAAAAAAAGTAGGAAAAAACATTTGGGGCCAAAAAATATGTTTTACCTCTACCTTTGAAGCTGAAAGTGCTTTATTTTTCTAGTAGAAAACAAATGTAAAAGCCTAAGTTTTCCCAAAGCACAAACCTTTCCTGTTACCTTGTGCTGGCTGTTTATAATTCCCTGCAGTTCCAGCTGTAGGGGCTTAACGCCTTCAAGAAAACATTGACACTTCCAGCATTGTTAGTGCGCAAATTCCTATTCAGTTAATATATTATACGTGATAGGAAGGATACTTGGAAACTATGAGAAGAATTGCTTTAATAGCTTAAGATTGTTCCTGAGTTTGGTAATCAGGAGATATTTTTAGGAGCTGTTTTTAATATATTGCCTACCTTTTTTCATTTTGTTTACATCTGTTGTGATGACTTGAGTTAGTCCAGGTCTGGATGAGACTATCCCAAGGATATCGCTGGAATGAAATAAGTTTCTCAATCTTTAATATTTACTGGATTTATTTTCTTGCTGAGTAATGTTAGGTCATGTTTTTTTTTTAAATAAATAAATTACCAGCACAGAGACATACTGCTTTGACATTTGAGTTTAATTTATCTTTCTTGCATGCTTTGCATTGATTAGTACCCCCCACCCCCACCTCTTCACTCCTCACAGACCCTCGCTGTCATTACCAGAGCCATGTCACTGTAATTGTACGGGTGTTTTCATATTCGCTGCAATCAGTCAGTGACAGTGACAGCAGGCGTCTCAACCTTATGGAACACTTGTCTAAACACTGAGGTCATTCAACTTCTGCTTGTATTTCATCCATCAGGAAGTTATGTTCCGATTGTTCCACAATCAAGAGACCTTTAGCATTCATGTCTGAATAAAATAA
>JAVKLF010000073.1:10387540-10397971 GCA_034783495.1 Millerichthys robustus | reverse complement strand
CATGGCAGCATTTCATTATATGAGGCGCATGGGTTATAAAATGCATACTTGATTCTGTTGTCTCACCTCCCACATTTCGAACTCCATAACAGCCCTCACTTGAAACATTATATAGGCTTTTCCTTTCTGTCCTAAATGGATGCGATCCTCACACTGATTGTATTAGAATTAATCAGCAAAGAGGTGATGCTCAATGTAGCAATCACCATCTACAAAACCAACTTAACTGTCAGAACTATAAGCAAAGACTGAAGGAGTCGCTTCTCTTGTGCCATTAGGTGGATTACTTCTAAACACAGCACACTTGTTTCTGGCCACATAGCCTGGGATGACTGCTGTATCATCATCCCAGCTTTCAGAAGGGATTATTTTTTTTTTTTTTACATAGCTTTCAGTTTTCTGCTTTCTAGAACTGTCAGATTGTGTTTGAAGTCTAAAGGTACTCATTTTTTTGGGAAGCACCCCCTGTTTTTTTTCTCCTGAGTGAAACCTGGCACAGTGAGCTTGTGATATTCATGACTTAGCCGTCTCTCTCTCTGGGAGATAACCTCTTTGAGCGATCGGGAAAACAGATTACAAACTTTCCTGTCAAAGGTGTTTCTGTAGGTACATGGGTGTAACGCTAAGCTGCTGGGAGGCCCGCCCCCGCATTGATCAGCTTCCTGTTACTAGAAGATAATGCTGGTAAGTTTATTGACGTGTGCATCCTGCGATATATGCCAATGATAGCTTCAGATGGGGGATTTGTGTTGTTGCATTTTGCTTACATTATGCTGATAACCTAGAAAACAATTTAAATGAAGCACATTCATGTTCTTGTCTTTTTAAATTATTGCCTGGTTTTACAAGACTTTTACTGGTTTCACCCAGTCATAGCTGACAGGATTTGTAAATGATAATAATTCTGAAGTGCACTTGCCAAAGTCTCTAATGTCAAACAACGACCCACCATGCATTTTGATGTGGACCACTTGTCATTCATCTAAGGTGTCAAGGGTTTGATAAGCTGCTAAAATGTTCACCTTCTCTAAGTAATGAGCCCACGAAGGACACTGTAATTCTGACGACCATCCCCTGTCGTGCAATTAAATTTCAGGTTTGAAAAGCTTGTAATGACCTTTTATTTTCTACTTTATTTGTATTTACAATATGTGCTGGTACTTCTAATAAGCTGTCTGATTGGTTTGTTGTTTCTTCCCTGTTCAGCCCTTCTGAATATGTTACCATATTGATCATAAACACCTGAGAGCAATATTGATGTTTTTTTATTATTTTCTTCTTCTTCTTTTGGTGTGCCTCAACACTTTGAATATACCATCTCCCTGTGTCAATCAAGGCATTTTTATTCTTATCTAATGATGATTTTTTTTCTTCTGAGCTTGGATTTTAACTGAATTATTCTGACAGATGGCTTTAAAATAGGTTGTAGGAGTGACACTAACACAAAGCAGTTGAATCCTTTGCTTGATGAAGTGAGTCTCACAGTTCTATTATTCAGCTTCTGCAGCCAGAGGAAAGGGTGTCATTTCTTTTGGATATTACATTCTGAGACTTTTCATCGTAGGAGCAGTTCTGCTAGATCACATAACATTATTTTGAAGTTCCTAATGTTTAAAAAAAGTTAGCATTGACAAGCCTTTTCTGCACACATTGAAATGCATTAAAAAATAAACATTTTTTAAGAGAATACAGTTGCTGGATGTTTGTTGAATTGATAAAATTCAGGGATTATTGTGTCATACTTAACCAAATTCAAGAGTGGATGGTTTTCATAGATAAAAGGACAAAATTTACTTCATGGATGTAGCAGGGTTTGTCCTTTGTGCAGTTTGCTATCAACTGAAGTTACTGTTAAATTTTGAATTTTGGGAATTTTGATTGTCCCACAGAGACAGTTGATGGAAAAATAATGTAAGGTAACATGGGGCTTTTAGCTAACCAAAATAGATAGTCCAAAATGAGAATGGAAAAAAAAAAAAAACACTCTTAAATACCATGCACAAAACTATAGCTATGATCTCAGCAGTAACAAATTGTACTGTCCATTCAAAAGTTTTACTTAAGTTTTTACATTAAGTTCACTAGACTTCCCTCTGGTGGTATCCTTGAACACAGGGTCTAGTGCACCAGCTAAAATAAAGATTGTCAATAACTGTTCCTCTTGTCAGTGAGTGCAAATTTAAAGACAGTGTACAGCTTTTCTGTCCAAACACATGCAAAATGTGCTTAAAATGAAAATAATATATATGTAATACACAGTAAAGGTAAGTTGTTTCATGTCCTAGCGGTTAAACTGATAAACCAAATTGTAAACCATCTATGACTTTTTTAGTTCATGCACAGCTGTAACCAGAATGAGAGAGAGAGAGGGAAAGAGGGAGAGAGAGGGAGAGAGGGGAAAAAACAGGACTGCAAACATTTGCATCAGTTTTAAACTCTTCCATCGACGCCTCTGCTTATTGTTGAAATAAGGCCAGAACAGAAAAATGAAAACAACATTTCAGATGTGCTTTACTGCTTACATGCAGGGGCTTTTGGAACTTAGACAAATCCGGATGTTTGGCAAATGTGACACTGTTTTGGACAAAGACTTTGCCAGGAGTTGCTGTGGTTTAATCTTCCCTAAATCCAATAAAAAAGAACCAAGTTATCTCTACTCAACAGCAGAGCAATTATGTGCTTCACAAGGATGAGCTTCTTTGAACTGACCTTCATGTAATACAAAATTTAAACTTACAACCTGTAGAAATGACATTATACTTTTAAGAACATACAATACCAGCCAATAACTTTGCATGCAACTAATATGGATTTAATTAGAAAGAAATGCTGTCTGTCTGTCTGTCTGTCTGTCTATCTATCTATCTATAAAACGTTAGCAGCTAAAGCTTATTATCTATAATTCTCAGTGTGGTCATATGTCAGCGGCACTCTGCACAGAGGAGGAGGGAGCGGTGAAACGAGGTGGAACCGCCTGTAATTAGACCGCAGAGAGAGATGATGGACACGCAAACCAGTCACAGACAATTTACCCCAGAAGAGAAGATACATTCCCTTCCTTTTCCGCTCCAACACCTCCATCCCGCTCTGCAGCTCACACTACTCATCTAACCCACTGAATGTTACAACCACATAATCACCTCACTCCATAATAGGTCATCACCAGTTTTTATGCGCTTATATTTCATCCCGATTCTTGACGTGCCTTTTCTCGCCTCACACATAATGTCACGCCTTGTTACTTGTGTTTTCCCCTGGAATCCTCTGTGTACTTAGATTGTTGTCCATTGTTGCTCTGCCTATTTTTTTCCCCAATATTTAGCTGTATGAATTTTAAAAAAGCATTGTGTTTACACAGTAACATGCAGTTTATGTCAAAGGCTGCTTGTTTATTTTTTTACTCTTGTGGGATTTTTTTGGTGCAGTCATTGTTGTTACCTTGAGCAACAAAGTGTTAAATTACCTTTTTTCCTAAACAATATTTTTCCAGATAACTGGTAGTTTGAAAATGCCCGTTGGTGCTTTTACACTGAATGTTCTTTCTAACTTTGTCGTTTCACATTTTTAACCGCTCTGCTATCCATCATAAATGCCATGCTTAAATGTCTGTGGGGTACAGGTGATTTATTATCCGGGTGGAAATTTTTTGTCTGATGTTGTCATTTGGTTAAAACGAAAACACTGTATAATGGAAGTTCTTGGAAGCAAAACAGAAAGAAAACAGCCATATTTTTGATTGTTTGCTTAATTTAAGCCAGTTGTTTAATTTGGTCTTGTTAGCTGGTCTCACTTTTGCCTAATTTCCTCCGTGTATTCATTTTCCTCTAGTCACACTCCTGTAGTTTGCTCAGATCTTTTAATGAATTGCATTCAAATTGCATCATCTTGTGGGCATCATCAAATGACTCAGTTTTTTTTGTTACTATAACCCAGTTTTTTAAGTATACTACAGTTTTAGTACTGGCTTTACTATTTACTTGCAGATGGTTATTCAGAAAGGGTTCATGTCCCTTCTAATCAGTGAGTAGCTAACACATCTTTAACATTATTTATATGTTCCAATCCCTGTTTTATGGCTCTTACAAACTAATCTGTAAAAGCACGTGAAATAAGTTAAGTTGAGTAAAAAATGCAATGTTTTTAGCTTTTTACTTGTAGTAAAAATACAACTAATGTGTTTTATCATCCGTGAAAGAGCATAGCCATTTCTTTTTTGTGTGTTTTCAGGTTCTATGCATTTGTCAAATGTATTTCTTTACTTTTCACAAAAAGCTTAGTTTGATGTGAAATGTATTTTCACTAACACCAAAATAAAAATTAGTGATGTTCTAAAGTGAAAACAATCTTTTCAGTTGACTTTATATATTGAATTAATATATTTAAGCAAGCAATAGAAGGTCTAATTTGATCTTTTTAATCTAAAACCAGTAACTAAAAAGAAAAACTGAAGCTGATTTAAATTAAAATCAGAATCATGAAACTGAACTATAAACTGTTTGCACAAATAGTCAAGTTCACAAACTGGGACTGTTGATGTTTCGAACAATCAAAGAAAAAAAAACAAAAAAAAAACTCTAAAATCTGGAGAACTGATGCTTAAACCCACCATAAGAGGTAATAATATATTCTGATTATTTAGAAACAAAACAGAACCAGGGGTGTCTTTGGACTTTGCAGAATACTTAACATTTACAACTATTGTGTGTTTATCTGTACTATTGTGTGTTGTGTTGCCTCAGCAAGGTTGATTTAGCTGTGGCCTATCTCGACAAGAACACAGTTGCGACAAAAGCAAATAAATTTCCACAGCAACTGATTCTCTGGAGCTGCACACAATGGATTTCTAGAAATCTAGTTCACACATTCATAGTTGTCCTCAGGATGAATTCTCGAAACTTTGGTAATGTTCAGTTTAATTTGTCTTGACTGATGACATTCCCATCAGCTTCATGTGTGCTTTGTGCATGAAGTTAGTTATCTAACAGCGTTATACAAGTACCACAAACAAATATGTTGTACTTTCAAAAATATAATATGTATTTTAGTGTGCTGACGTTTACATTTAGCTTAAAAAACATTTACAGTTTTCTTATGAAATGAAAGACTTTGCACAGATTAGTCACATCTGAGTAAATTCACTGAACAAGAACTATTAAGCTAATTATAACTTGGGCATGTTTGATTTGCAAAGTTTGGTGGCAAATGTTTGTGTTATTTAGTCTGGGTTAATAAAGGACAAATGTAGAAAGGAGAGAAACAAAATTTTGCATTATGTCAGTTAATAGTGTTTTTGATGCATATTTTTTTTACTTTAGCATCAAGTGCACTATTCATCAGAGCTACTAGAGAGGCTGTAAGATCATTTAGCTTCATGCCTGAACGCTAATGGAAACTGTCATAAAAGCGTTTAATGTAGTTATGACATACTACTGTAGGGATATGAAGAAATAAATTCCACCCTGCAAAAAATTCATAACGACCTCTTTTTGCTTTGACAAAACTGAAAATCTAAAAAAATAATGTATTTCTGTACTTCTTCTCACAAACACTCATAAAAACAATTACACTAATTAAACAGATACAAGGTTGCAATTCACTTTAACTCAGGCAAGAAGCTAGCAGAATATGTGACATGGTGTTTTCTGCGCAGATAAAAGTGTACAGAACAAGTGAAGTTGGATTTATTCCTACACTCAATTGATTTTCAGGCCAGGGACAAACTTTTTCCTAACTCTGTGGGGGGATGATGAGAAGTGTGGAAGGGTAAGGTCAACCAAAAGGGCGTTTCATCATCCGTAGCAAAATCCAGTGCAAGGAAACCGACCAACATGGACTGATTGGCAGGATAAACAAGGCGATAAGTGTGACTGAACTTGGAGCAAATACTCGAACTGTGGTCTTCTGGGCATTTGCCTGACTTTGTTTTTCTCTTTAATGTTCAGGCTGAGTCAGTGAAAGTTAATTAATTTCTCTTGACATGATGGTATCACTGCCAGTCAGACATTTGCAGGTGGTCATGCAGATTATTCTTCTAAGTCTCTTTTATCTGCACAACTGTTTCATGCATACCAACAAGGCACCTAAATGGAATTGTAAAGATTTCTAGGATGAATACCAGAGCAAACAATCCATTTCAGGATCAGATATTTGCAATTTTTGAGTCTCTGAAGAAAATCGTAAAGCGAGTCTGAGAGTATGCATTACCAACTAGCATTACCAACTAACAGTAATTACTGGAAACATTATGAGCAACCTGCACAAAGTTGTTCTCGACTGACTGCAGCTCAAGCTATTACCCCAAACAAACAGTGCACAGATATATCGGGATAATGGCGGAAGGGGGGAGGAAAGTTGTGGAGAAAATCCTGTATAAATGTAATTGGGAATGGAGGATATGTGCTAATACTAAACCCTATAGCTGACGGACAGGCCCAGTCACAGTAATCCACTCATGTTGCTCACATTTGATCAATAAAATCTCTCTCAGCCTTGTCCCTCATCAGTTTAAATTTCTGGAAAAAACCCCCCACAAAAACGGAGATATTGCTGTACAACTCCCCCAACTAAAGCAATGGAGTGATGGTGTCAGAGTCTGAGGAGCCAAGGGAGGCAGAGAGAGGGCAATTGGGGGGCAAGCATGTAAAAAAACACACAAAGGATTAAATAAACAATTGTGGGAAAGAGGTTTAGGATTTTAGCAACCTCCTGGCTATATCTGAACTTGTAAAGCCAATGTCCTTTAAAGGAAACAAAACTCAGACACTGAGAGGATAATAAAATACAGGAGACAATAATAATAATAATTTTTAAAAAATATACATAGATTAAAAAGTTTCCTTTAAAAGTGAGACACTGTCAATCTTAGAGGGCTGCCAGAAACATGAACAACTTTTATGGTAAAGCAAGAAGAGGCATAGAGGGACTTTTAACCTAAACTCTTAAAATGAAAGTAAATTTTCCCATGGTGCAGATGATTTACATAATGAGTAGAAACTGGGTTAACCCTAACATTTGTCAATTGTTATTCATGTGATGTAACCCAGGTATTGGAGAGATTCTGTTCAAATTTATTCAAAGTAGACCTACATAGTTTTTTAGGAAATGCTTCAGGCTAATTCTGTCTAATGTCATAAATCAGCTTACATTTGTCTGGGGAAAGACTTGTTCAACTCTAACATGAAGCCATTAGTGTTTTAGATGTTTCATTATGTTTTCACTTCATTCTGAGTTTATTCCAAGTCCTATGTGACAACCCTGTTTTTTTTTCCATTATATTGAAGAAAATACCAAAGATACTTAGTAAATAATCACTAACTATGAATTGAAGTTTATTAGCTAATGAATAAAATAAGTAAAAAGTTTCTCACTTGTTACCTGAATATAAAAAAAATTATTGGTTTTATTTTATTTTATTTTTTACTATGTCCCAGATGACTGAAAAGCTACAACAGTAATAAGTGCAGTACATTTGTAAGATCCATCATAATGATAATGCTGGCTTAGGTAACTTGTGGAAAAAATTAATTATAGTTTTTGCATTTATTGTTCAATCTTGCCAGTCTGCACTCCTTACATACATTCAAAGGTCACACATAAATATAAAAAGCAAGTGCTCAAAGCAATAAGAAAATGTACATTTAGCATTTTTATGGTTTTAGGTTAGCTCACATACAGCAAAACACAAAGATAAATGCCATAGGCCTGAATAGGCTTCAATAGTTTTAGAACTGAGCTCACGAGGCCTTCAAGCATGAACGGCTAACATAACAGAAGTTGCTGCAGTTTATCTGCTCTCTAAGTACTTAATATGATCTGATTTTACTGCAGTGTCCAGCAACCCATAAGTGTGTTGTTATTCTTAAACTTACTTTTTAATCAGTCGTAATACATATAATATCTGACAGGTGTAATAGACTTTGTCCTTTGAAGTATACAAGATTGTCTTGTGTTCTCTAGAAAACTTAAGAAAAGCCAAGCTAACGTGCGCTGAATAATATATTATTTCTGCCTTAACATTTTACACTGACTGATGAACAAAGTTTAAATGGCAAACTGAAGAACAGTTTAATAAATGATGTTTTTTTCTGAAAAAATGCTATGAATCAAATGTTTCAAATCTGCAACATTGCCTATTTGCCAAGGGGAGAAATAGCAGAAAAAAAATACATCAACAACTGACACTTGGAGAATAATCAAACTTTAAAGTTTGCCTCATTAAAATTAAACTTTTAAAAGAAATTCATTTCTCTCAAGCATTGTGTTGAAATAGAGTTTTAGGTCTAAGATAAATGATTTTAAAATGTAATTTATCCACTGAGACGCGGGAACGTTGGAGAGATAAGCTTCAGTGACTGTCGTGGTAGATATTTTCCAACTTCTGCACCCAGGATATTTAAAACACCACCTGTCCAAAACTGAAAACAGGTTCATACAGTTTTATGAACAACAATTGCATATTTTACATCAAAACTCTAGACAAATGGTAAGAACAAGACACCCATATTAAGTCTAATAATACCAATATGTATGTTCGCGTAAGGAGGAGTTGTGAAAAGTGCAAATAACAGCAATACTGTCATTTCACACCAGCCTACGTTTCTTTTGTTGTCTACCGAGGCAGCCTGTCATCAGGCTCCATTTTTTATTCCACACCATCAACAAAGCCTTTTGAGCTGTGTTAACGTCGACAACTAAACTAAGAAAAAGACTACTAATGTTTATAAACTCTAAAAACTGCTTCTATTACCCCATCCAGCTGATTTCTTCCCCTGCTCAGATTAGGTTATGATATGTTTAAGTATGTCATCACTTCAGCTGTGCTAGATTAGACAAGTGACAGGAGTGGAAAATAAATCCCATCACAGTATTGAAGTAAAAATATCGATCAGGTCGTGTTCACTACTGGTATCATCAACTTATTTGAAGTGGTGATGGGTTGTCTGAATGATATTTATGGAGCTACATCTTTGTAGAAGCCAGACAAATTTGATGCTTGATGAAATGTATAGTTGAGAGGGAAAAACATATTTACTATCCACTCCATAAGAAAACATACCCTAAAGATATATATATATAGTACTGACAATCAGTTACATTTAGTATTTTTGGCATGGTTACATTAACAGTTGCTAAATCTATCATTATACTGACACTGTGAAACTAGTCTGATTGCCGACTTTCCTGAGTGTTGATTGTGGTGAAAGAGGAAGAGAAAAAAACTTCTTTTTAGAAAAGTTAAATGTTTATTTTCAGAGTAATGTAAGAATCAGACTTTCATTAGCAGAAGGCCTTGCTAACACGAATTACTCATTTAAAACCTTCACCTGCTCTTTTATAAATTTATCAGCTCTGTTTTTTAGAATATAACTTTTGATGCCTGTGATTAATGTTTATATTTTCAAAGCAAATATTTAGTTTTTCACAAAGTAGAAATGCTCTAACAGAAAAATGTCTGATCGCTTTTGGGCTAAAGAATGGTAACGTCAATGAGTGGGAGTTCATAGAGTTGATGATGTAACTTGAGTTCAGCCTTCAATTAGTTGTACAAAACTGTTAGATCTTATGAACAGTTTAAGTTGTAGGAGGAAGCTGTTGCAGGAAACTGTATTTTATTTTTTTTTTTTTTTTGTAGTGCTGCCTCTGGGCTTATGGTGAGGTGCACTAATCAGAGGATGATGAAACAAAGACATTCCTTTCTACATCAGAAGAGGAAAGTTAGAGATTTATTTTTAAAATCTGTTTCATTGTGTTTCTGTGTAATATAGAAATTAAATCCATATATACTGTAGGAGCTGTGTTTACAAAGTAGCATGCCCCCAGTGCAGAGTATTGTGCCTCAAAGGCAAACAAGTCAGTCGCCTGTTATATATTCATCAAAATGACAAGTCCGGGATCTGGATTTTTAACAGAAATCCTGGTTCAAAGTCCTTGTTTGACCGAAAAACCAGCAGCGAGAAACATTGCTAACCAAACATCAAGTCTTGTGATCTTTGTTGTTTAATCACCTAACAATAGAGCAAATCAAGAATTATTATCCAGCTGTTTGGAGACTATGTTGTGTGAAATTCCTTTTTTTTTTTACACTCAAAAAGAACCAGCTTTTTACCTTTCCTGCTGAGATTTTTTGTCTTATTCTGAGGACATTTTTCTCCAAAAATGGCACCTAGATCTCCCAAGGTTTTGAGTGAATCAGATAAAGTATTTGACATTATAGCCTATTTGGGATTAGCACATGAAGGGTGAGCAGAACTTTGCTTTGCCTTTGAGTTGCAAAGTGAATGATTCTAGCCATTTTGGGACTTGAAAGAAGAATAGATAAAACAAGCTAATGAAGCATTATGTTTGTTCAGGCAGGGCATGAACTAAGTCATGTGCACTTGGCGGCTGTTTGTCAGCTGATCCACAAAACATGAATCACATTCAGGAATTCAA
>JAVKLF010000073.1:10370494-10387440 GCA_034783495.1 Millerichthys robustus | reverse complement strand
ATAAGTCATTGGAGCAGCGCAAGATTCTAAACTGCTTCAAAATTTTCAACATACATGCCAGTCTGATATCTGGAGTCATAAAATCCTTTGAAACACTGGTGTTGACTCATCTGAAAGCTATCACAGACCCCCTGCTGGATTTCCTGTTTCCCCGAGAGGCAAACAGGTCAGTGGATAAAGCAGTGAACATCGTTCTGCACTAAATCCTGCAACACTTTAAATCCCCCAGAGACTTCTGCTTGGTTTTTATATTCCAAGAACACTACATAACACAATCTTCTAACTCACTTCCTGATCTCTATTTGCTGGTGGAGTGCCAAGCACCTGAAGACCTGAGATGGCAAGTACTTCTGGGAAAATTTAGATCTAGGCTGTATTTTTTCTACTGCTTTTTCTCTCTGAACGAATTATTGCACCTCTGTGTCTGGTAATCTTCTGAAATTTGTAGACAATTTCAGTCATGGTAATGAGTTTGTACAGCAATCAGAAGTATTGGCGTGAGTCTTACCTTAAAACCATAGTACTTCTGCCATGTGCCATCTGGCAACTTTTTCAAATTGTATTACTTTGAACAGCACCATCTGACCTGGTCTCATTGGCTTGTCAGATGACAGCACTGGTTTATAAAGTTTTGGCTTTCTGGGCATGTTAAAGTTAAACTTTATTGTTGGCATCTAATAAATATTTGCCAATGAAGCTTAATAACCTGCAATGGAAACTATTCTGCCCTATTACAACCAGTGCTGTCACATACAATGTAGGATCAACTATTTATGCACACTGTTTGTTACATAGTTGTTCAAAGTTGTTTGAGAGAAATGTTCAAAAATGGAAAAACATATCACAAAATATGTGTTGGAATAATGACACTGCAATTTAGAACTGACTGGTAATTTCACATTTCTTTTATAAGTTTAATTTTCAACTGTACCGTAGCCCACATTTTGTCTGTGTCCCCTATTGTGCATTTGTTAATTAAAATTCATGTGATAAAGCCATTAGGCCATGGGAAGAAATTCCTTACATAACATAAAGATTAAAGGAAGTCCTATATTCCACAAAGGCTTTTTTGATTTGTAAGATTAAATGATGACTTTTCAAGACTGAGAAATGGCTCCAACTTTTGAATCATAGAGCCTTCATGAATTACCGTGACACTTGAGGGGTTTGTCTTCAGTCTCTAACCTCTACAGTGACATACACTTGCTCTTGGTACTGTTTGAATAAGTTTAAGGACCTCAAAGCCTCCTTTGGTTCTGGCATCTGTATAAGAAGACACAAAGAAGAAAATGTTCCAGTTGATTTTAAAAAAAAAGCGGTAGTTCAAAGCTGAAAACCCAGAAAATGTATTTCCTACTGTTGAAAGGTATAGGGAAAAATATTTTATGCCAAAAGATGGCAGAACATGACCAAGTAAAAAGTGATTTATTTCTAAGGAGTCATTCATATGAATTTTTAAAACTTTGTTACTATCTGGAATAAAATAGATAGTGACATTGTTTTTAGGTTTAGTTCACATTTTAAGAGACAATTCTTAATGAGTAGCTGTTTTTTGACTGATTTGAAGGGAGTACTGATTGGATTTAGGAAAACTTTGTCATGGAATATGTATTCTATACCCTTATTTGGAAGCAAACGTCAAAGCAATTTTAAATGACACCTAAACATGTACATTCAGAATATTCAGAGGCAATAAATTATCTAATTTCTTTGTAGCACAAGAAAGCTTTTTTAGCCAGTCAGGGCTTTCTTCAATATGAACCATGCTGCTTGTGCACCAGGAGTTAGAGACTTTTCCACACAGCATGGATCCTCTCTGTTTCAGAGGCTTATGAGAATCTCATCACTATCCATCCTTGTAATGTTTCTGTCAGTGTGGCCGGATGGGAACTATTACATCCCACTGAATGCCATTCACTTGATGCAGGGGCCTACATAAACTCTGTTGGTTTTATTGCACAAGATATTAGTGCGTTTGTGTATTAGCGCAGTGATTTGCCTCATTATGCTAATAACAATATGAGTATGAGTTTGTCTCAAGTGTTTTGTGGTTTGTTGTAAGGATGGCAAAGGACAATTAGTGTCAAAGGAATAACATTACTCTTAGTTGGAAATGTCAGTTTAGATCTATGGCATTTTTTCAACAACCATTTGTCATCTTGCCCATGTAAACGCTATAATGAACCATGGTTATGAATGGCTTATTATTTTTAATGCTTCTCTCTTGTGTTGACAGACAGACCCATAACAGCAAGTCTCTGTGGCAAAAGGCAGTTGTCACTGTGACTTATCCATCATTTGTCTGTTGTCATTACTATTCAGGGTTCATTAACCATCGAGCACCCATTAACAAACTGAAATTGCTGGCTATAAACTTTGTTGTGGCACTCCACCAGTGATACTCACAAAAACATGCTTTATTGCTTGGCTTCTGTTCTCCATGGGTGGAGTGCTGGTTTTGTATTTTTTCTTCTTTAAAATCTTAGAAATGTTATAATTTGCCATACACATAGAAAGCTGCATGTTGTCTTTCCTATTTGCACAATATTGAGTGCTTCTCTGCCAGATTTCAGCAAATAGTCTTAATATACCACAATGTCTAGGTTTACACCAGAGTACTCATAATAACACATTTATAAGACATTATTCGGTTTTTGTCACAGGTTTGGACCCGGGGTCTTTCTGTGTGGAGTCTGCTTGTTCTCCTTATATTTACAGGGGGGTTCTGCAGATACTCTGGTTTCCACCCACAGTCAAAAACATAGGCTTCCTTCAGGCCCAAACCTACCTTGCAACAAAGATCTGTGATCTCAGTGGGATTTGCCTGCATAAAGATTATTAAATAGTAGTAGAATCCCCTTTCTGCTTTTTAAATTCAGATGGGTTTCTGCAGGTCTGGACATTGCATTTGAGTTCATCTGCAGCTGGTAAATAAAGAATGGCCTGGTGATATTGGGAGAGACAGATGAGACCACTATGACTTCCCCAGAGAATTTCAGGAATCAAATTCAAGAGCTATTTTCAGCTTCAATGTGAGGTACAATCACGTCACCTTGAGATTATTGGATGGAATAGGATACACCTACTGCCAAGTTTGTGTTTGGGTGGGAGTAAGATTGTGTTTTGTGTGTATACAGCAAGGGAAAGGGGTGAGGAGGTTTGGGTCTGTAAGGTTTGACTGATTGAGGCAGAAGGGCACACAAAGACATAAAAGTGTGTCTGTGTTTCCACATCCCTGTAAGCATTCAGGTTTGTAATACATTTACTGCTTTGTTAACCGTCTACGTCAGTCTGTCTACATCCGCCAGGACAAGTGTTTGGACTGTATTATAACCAGTGCTGTCAACAGCACCTCTCTTTGTGACATTTCAGGACTTGGATCATTTTCAAGACTTCCTTGTTGACTCACTGCCCCTTCAAGTATTTGAGAATAGGCAGCCTAAGGTCTGTTTGCCTGCGTTGAGTGAAAGAGTAGCACAATATTTGACAGTGTCAACATTGCTAAGGGTGTTATTTTTTTGTCCATGTCAGTCTTATGTAAGCACATCTGCACAGGAGGGTGTACATGCATGTGTAAAATGTACAGCCACCAGACATGGTCTTCATCATCTGACACCCTTTTGTCCTGAGATTGTAGAAGTCTGTTTTGGTCTATCCTTTTCACATAAACACAAAATATTCCACTGCTGGATAAGTTAGACTATCAAAGCAGGAGGTGTGACTACAAACATCTCCTCATGCATTCCAAGACCCTTATCCTTTCACCTCCTTCAGTCACTCTCCAGTAGTCCCTCCAGCAATGCAGATCTCTGTATCTCAGTCTCCAGCATTAATAAGACTCCTTCTGCTGAAGCATGTTTACATAAAGAAGAGAGTGTGCTTTTTCTCCCTCTGCTTCTCTTTTGAGTGTCTGTTCAATAGGCCGATGGTTGTGCTTCCTTTTAAGGATCGATTGGAATACTGGTTCCATGTGTATAGCATCGATGTGGGGTTGTATTCAAATCCAGGCATGAAGAGCAAGACAAAAGGTCAGGGTTGGAATTGGACTCACTCAAAACGGCACTGTTTTTCAACGAGTGGTATTTTATAGTTTGGATTGTGGAAATTGTTAGGAACTGGCTGTCACAGAGGCAAATTTAATGCTCAAACTAGTTCGTTTTCCTGAAAGGTCCTCTGTAACGTTCATAAAACTCAGTGTAATTTCAATGACAGAACACTAACTTTTGTTTTAAAACACACACAGAGAAACACAGAAGGTATGTATGGGAGATAATCCAGATTTAGATTTGCTGTGAAACTGAAAGAAAGGTTAAGTTTCAGTATGTGGTCATACAAAAGTGGCCACAGCCTTTTGGCTTGACATATTCCTGAGCCATTCTCCCATCGTCTCTATTTTACCTCTCTGTTTTTCTTCCTGTCTCTTTTTTTCTGCATACACATATACTACACAGGCATGTCTAAGTGTCTAAGAGTGCCATGTCTAAAGAGTTCCCAGCAGCTTGTTACTGAGGCTGTCAAAAAGCACAGAGACCCACCGCAGAGGTGAGGATGTGTGTGAAATCCCATGAGCATGTAGCACATCACACTTTTGTTTGCACTGTTTTCTTTTCACATTGCAACTTTAATGCCACTGATTCCTTTATAACAAAAAAAAAATACTTTGTGCTTAATTTTTTTTAGATGTATCAGCATGACTACTTTGTAGAATCCTACACAAATATTTAATTTTAGGGGGCAATTAAATTCAGCACAAGTGATGTTGATAGCTACCAGTTCATAAAGTAGTAAAGACAGCAGTTAGGTTCTTTTTTTTTTTGTGACTCCAGAACACATACATCTTCCTGAATCTCATCTTCTACTTCCTGCCTTGTCCACATGATATTGCCATTAAATAGACAATGCAAATTTACCATTGTCATGAGGGGCCTGGAGATGTTTAGTAAATATAATTTATTCTTTGTAACTGATTTAATTGATTGATCAAATTTTACCCATAAAATACACACACACACTCAAACTAAAACAAAAAAATTTATGAGACAAAAGACAAGAAGAAGTGTCTCATTGAACATATATTTTTGCACATTGGATCACCAGCATGGCTTGGACACAATGGAGATTTTTGTCAAGCATCAGGTTTTGGCTGAAGTTCACTCACAGCCTCTTTGGCATTGTGCATAACCTCTCACACTAATTATTGTTTCACTTCCTTGTGTTGTTATTTTTTCACGATTAACTCTCATCAGACATCAGTCTGTTTATGGCTTGTGGTGCCAGTGTGAGCAGGATTCAGACACAGGGACACAGCAATCTGTAATCAATTTCCGCAAAATCGACACCTCAGTAAAAGCAGATCTCCTGGCTGCCCACAGTCATAAATGAGAATAAACAAGGTTAGGGCAGAATAATTATGCCGAGCTGCTTCCTGGTATTAAAGGACAGTGAGACTTCTTCTATTGTACAGAAAAACCCTCCTTCTCCAGGAATTCTTCCCAGGGAAGAATTTACAGTGATGATGTTTAGAATTTTCAGTTTAAGAGTTGTTTACTTGCGTGTGATTACGTAAAATTTTGTTTGTTTTTGTTTTTATTTAGGCCCTAAGATTGTAAATGTCATGATCTGTCTGTCTTGTGTATTTCCTGTTAGTAGTCTGTGTTTATTCTCCTAGTGTTTTCTCTGTAGATCCCTTAGCACTCTGTGTCATCTGTCAGTTTTTGCTTTAGCCCCGCCCTTGCTCACCTGCTCCTTATGTGTCTCCCCCAGGTGTTTCTCATTCCCCCTTTGTTAGTGTGTCTTTATTTTCTGTCTTCTGTGTTTATTTTATTCTATTTTTATTTTGTGGTTCATTGTGCAGTGTTCCCCCCGCCAGTGTAGTTTGTCCTCCATGTGTTGTTTGTGTTTCTTGAGAAAACATTTTGTATGTAACATAGCTACTTAATCACATGACACTAAAATTTATTTTCATAACAAAAGTAACTTCAGATTTCCTTATAAAACTTTTAAAAAACTAAAGATTTTTTTAAAATCTTTTTTACCATCTGATCATTCCACCTCATTCCTACTGTAGCTTCTCCTTGTGGAGCATGCTTTTCCCTGTTGATCACACACTGTCACCTGCCATGTTTAGGGCCTTCATTAACACATTTTTCAACTAACACTTGTCAATTTAAAAAAGGGTGAACTTTAAGAGTTAAGTTAAATGATTGCCTGTGTACTCCAGCATATATCTTCTGCCAAAAAAAAACAAGAACTAAATACTTGTTCTTGTCAGTGGTGAACACCTAACAGATGGCCTCAGGCTGTTTTGCAAACCCTTTCCACCATCCTCTGGCAGCAACACCATCATCTCCAGCTTGTGATAGATTTAGTACATCATAAGCTAAATAAGTAAATAATCAGGCAAACTTCCTTTTATTATTTCCTCATACGTGTAAGCAAATGTAATAATTACTGAATAGTAAATAAAAGTGAGGGAAAAAAGGACATTGGAAAAGTTTAAATTTCTTTACATGTTTTGTAGCATTGCTTGTGGGTCTGCAAGAAGGGTCCCTTGTAAGAAGCTAATGCTGTTTGGGGGGGCCATGGCATGAAAAGGTTTAGGAACCTCTGTCTTCATTTGAAACATCTGACATTGACCTTTGCTAATGTAGTTTTTTTTCTTTTGTTTTAAGCTGATGACATGCGTAAAAGCCTTTTTTCTCTCTTTTTTAACCTTTTGATTAAAAAAAAGTTGTTTTTTTCCTGGCTTCTCCCCTCTGCAGGGGTTATTACAATTAACAAACTTGCAAAAAAGATGTGTTTCAGCAAGTTTTCATTTTAAAAGTCTCTCCTCTTCACAGCACAACAAAGCGCTTATAATGTGCCTCTGAGATTGACATGTTGCTGGACTGAATGATTGTCTTTATGTGCTGTCTTTGTTTTTATGCCTATATGTGCTTTACACATATGTTATGTTCCAAGCTACTTTCTGTTGTGCTGTAAAAACATTTGAATCATCAAAATCAAACATATACCAGAGGATTGTTCAGATGCTTTATGTTGGTGGGGGTAATATTAGGTTCAGGTTACCGTTATACCTCTTTTTGGCATAGCTTTTATGTGTTACATCATCAGTTGATTACCATTTGGGAATCTGAGATAACCTGCTTCATTCTGAGTTCTACCCTTGTGCTTTGGAGCAAGTATTCTTTTTCCGGCAGTGCAGACAAAATCGATACTTCAACAATCTTGGGGGGGGTCAACTTGCTAGATCACATTTTTTTTCTTAAACAAACACTTCACACCATTTGTCATGGAATATTTTTTTTTTTTATGTATGGTGTCGTTACTGCCTCATATTGTGGAACAGTGCATCATCAAATTCTGAAATACAGGTAGCGAGCTTACTGAAAAAAAGGGTTTGTTCATCTAAGCCAATATTGTTATTAGTATTCAACCAGCCTTTTCCACTCAGTAACTATCTTATACGCTGCAGCATAGCAGAAATCTCCACTTTTTGAAATGAAGTTCAGTCAAAGCAGTAATTACAAAACCACTGCTTACATCGTAATATGTGAGCATTGTTATTCTTTTGAAACTGCAATGTTTGAAATTCTAATCTGACCTACATCTTCAATTATTTGCCCTTTTTCTGCTTAAGTGGTCAGTGTTGTTGTGTTGTTTTGCTTTCTTGTTGTTGTTTTGACTATGTGGTTGAATGTAGTTCTGCTTTCATTGACAGTACATTCTGTTGTGTTCATTTAGTTTTTTGTTTTTTTTGCTTGAGCAGTTTTAAAAACAGTGCCTAATTATGGTGAATGCAAAAGGCCCTATTTGTGTCCTGACGTCTTGCTGCATGTGTCTGGAGCAATCAGTGCATGTTACAAAAAGAAACAAATGGAGACCAACAAGTCCATGTTGGACCTCATACGCCTGTACCACTGTTCTGCTAAATTAGTTTGCTAAAAATAGAAACCTGATAGAATAGCAGGTTACCCAACACCCACCACCTGGCCAATAGTCACCAATTTAGATGGATCCTTGGACCCAGCTTGGATTTTGCTGTCCAACCATTCTGGTACAAATGCCTCCAAAGAAAAGGAATAAGCTGTGTGGCAACCCAATAAATGAGTATTGATCTCTCTGTGTACCTGAGACCATTACATCTACGTGCCTTGGAGTTAAACTTGAGGTATAATATAAGGCCTGAGGCTGACAACATGATGTTATCACTGCAAAACCAGCTGCTCACTGAAACTAGCCCACACAATATGTCATCTCAAGTTACATGTGACTTTCCAATTAAAACACTGCTTAATTGAAATGGTAAACAAAATACAAACTGAGTGTATTGACCAGTGAGTTCTTTTCTTTCTTTTTTTTTTTTAAGAATGATGGTAAATGAAAACGTTTGGTAGCTGAGTCAGAGGCAGCACCAGCAAGACAAAATTTATCAACTTGTAATTTTTATTTTCTGTCATAAAATAGAATATAGATTGACAGTATTCATGCAGCAAAAAAAACACTGTTTCTCCTTCTCACTCAGTGTAATCATTTTATTCTTCAAATGTTTTATCATAGCAGTGTCTTTTTTATATTTCATCTGATGTACGCACACACAAAAATTTAAAATATAATAATAAAAAGCTGAGTAACACAGTCTTACTTTGCTTTTTTTACTGTAGAATGCATTTTTTTACCCTTCCTCTGTAAACCTCCCAGGTTTGCATTCACCACAAAAAGAACAGTACATGACTCACTGTTCTTTTGCAAGTCAGTTTCTTCATTTAAAGCTAGGTTGGTAATTTTGGGGAGCTAGCAAGACTTGAAAGAGGCAACTCCTCTATGCTCAACTCCTCCTCGCCCTCCTTCCCCTCCTGTCAATGCTTCGTTCGAAGCCATGCCCCCCACCCCAAACTTGAATGCACATCTAAACAGAACTCAGCTGAGCAGAGAAGAGCTGACGTGACAACGAGACATATCTCATGAAAATATCAAATACCCCCAAAGCAAAACAAATAAATATCTGTCCAACAAAAAAACAGCAACTTCCACATCACACCAAATGGCAGGGATTGGTTAAAGTTTATACAGTATTGCAGTTCTCACAGAGGTTGAATTTTTTTTGTTTGTTTCTTTTTTCTGAATATGTTCACCACTCTCAGGATCTCATTTTACCCAGTATAACAGAAAGTCTTTCTGAACAGGATTAACAACTATAGCTTTAAATGAAAGTCACTACTTGTTTGGCTAAAAACACTTTTCAACACTGGGTTTTTTCAATGCGTCAAGATTGAAAACTCAAAACAAATTTCAGTACTTTTGAGACTCTTATCTTCACACAAACACATTTTACCCCTGTAAACCAATTAGGAGTTGTTCAGCTTTCATTAGCAACACGTTGCTATTTTATAGGTTCTGTGAAATTTGCTTGTAGTAGGTTTAAAGCTGACTTTGTTCTCATAAGAGGATTTTAAGCTTGCCATTTATCATAAATGCAGTATTTTCTAACAGCCAATCTTGTTAAATGTTTGTGTGACTTGCCTTTTATTTTTTGCTGGTTTGGTTTGTTTAGATGCTGCACTTCACTTGAGTTCTAATGTATGCTGTTGTGCATAAACGTATTATGTATTCCTTTGCAGATATGCATAACTAAGTGTTTTCCTAAGCAGCCTTGGACACAATAACGTGACTGCTGCATGTGTGAAATGGGAGGAAATATTGTCCGTATATGTGCATGAAAGACATAGTGTGTGTTTGCAGCCTGGACAGCAGGGGGCCCTTTTAATAATATTTGCAGCAATGTGTGCTCAGTGTCACAAACGTCTGCAAGACACTGCTGGCTACTGGGGTTATTTAATAACTCTGTGGGAGGTCTGGGATTCTAGACACAGGTGCAGCACTTTGCTTCAAAATCCTCTCCCTGAAGATGAAATATTGTCTGAGAGCAATTGTCATTTGTGTAAATGGTGTTGACATCAGTTTAGACGAATTTGGTGTTTTTACTTTTTGATTTATTTTACTCAAACTGACTTGGATGAGCCAGTTGCATCAGTGCAATTACCATGTTTTCAAGTCAGCTGCTTTAGTGCAAGATCCTTAAATGCTGATTAGTCTTTGGTGGAAAAAAACTAAAAAACAACAGCCTGAGTAGCATTTAGACAAAATGCATTGTTACAAACTGTAGAATAACATCAACTAGTCTAATAGTCTAATGCATTTAGTAAAAAGCAACTTGGTGCGTTTATATCTGATTTAACAGTGAAAAACCATGACCATTCATACATCCAAGTGCAGTTTCAAAGAATACCTTTGCACAATTGGCAGCAATGGAGAAGTATATTGCCAGTATGACAGTAAAGTGCCTCTGCAATTTCCTGGATGTCATGAGAAACAGGTGTTGATTGCAATTTCTTTCCCTTCTTCCCTGGAGCCTGTATAACCATGTTGAGTTAGATATCATGTTATGATAATATTATATGGCTAGATAGCAATTCAGTTTGCAAACAAATTGTTCTATACTGTTCTTAAACATATTAAATATAATAAAGAAAGAATAAATGGGCAAATAACATATTTGCCAAACACACCTAACTTGTTGGAACAGAATAATAGCTTCACCTACTGGTTATGCAAATGTATTACAATTGTGCTCATATATTCTTTTCTTATTGTATTTCTCTTTTTCCTTCTATCAACCTTATTTCACTTTTTGCTTCTTCTTTATGTATCATGTCCCCTATTCCTCCATTTGTCCCCTCTTCACTTTTCTGTCATTCTATTCAGATAATGCCAGAACACAACAATGAGCTCCAACAGCACAGACCCTGGTCTCCGTTTGACTGACAACTCTTCACCACCGGTGGCCGGAGTCTATCCGCGATCAAATTCTTTTCATCGAGGAGAAATTGATGAAGCCCCGTGGTTGAGTTCATATCCAGATGCTGCTGCTAATAACTTCTCTTTCATCAACACGTCACAAATTGGCAATGTAACAAAAGTCCTTGACCCCTTGGGTGGCCACCTTGTGTGGCAAGTTGTCCTCATTGTGTTGCTAACAGGCACGCTGTCTCTGGTCACCATCATTGGCAATATGCTGGTAGTGGTGTCTTTCAAGGTTAATCGTCAGTTAAAGACAGTCAATAACTACTTCCTTTTGAGCTTAGCTGTGGCTGACCTCATCATAGGGGTAATTTCTATGAACCTCTACACACTTTATCTCATAATGGGATACTGGGCCATGGGAACCTGGGCCTGTGACCTCTGGTTGGCTATAGACTATGTTGCAAGCAACGCATCAGTTATGAACCTTCTAGTGATTAGCTTTGATCGCTACTTTTCAATAACCAGGCCATTGACCTACAGGGCCAAACGGACCACAAAGCGAGCTGGAATCATGATAGGATTAGCCTGGCTTGTTTCTCTTGTTCTGTGGGCCCCAGCCATCCTGTTGTGGCAGTATTTTGTAGGTAAAAGGACAGTGCCTCCTAATCAATGCTATATTCAGTTCCTTACAGAGCCAATTACAACCTTCTGTACAGCTATGGCAGCTTTCTACTTACCTGTGACAATAATGAGTATTCTCTACTGGCGCATTTACAAAGAGACCCAAAATCGCACAAAAGAGTTGGCTGAGTTGCAGGGGTCCGAAGGTCGTGGTGGGTTAGGAAGAAAAGGTGGGAATGTGGGGAGTGAAAGAGCTCGTTTTGTGCATCAAACAGGAAGTTCCAGAAGTTGCGGTAGCTTTCAGTTGACAAGGTCATCAAAGAGAAGGAGTACATGTCAGGCTCTTGTTGGACGTTTCCACTGCTGGCCTGGAGTTCGTTCCTGGAGGCCTGGTAGTATCCGTCAAGGAGATGGTGATCCAGACCAGAGCAGCAGTGACAGCTGGAACAACAATGATGCTGCAGTGTCTTTGGATCAGTCTGGGTCCTCTGAGGATGAGGACTGTGGTGGAAAAGAGATGATTACCCAAAGCCACGCCATCTTTTCTATTGTTCTTAGCCTCCCTGGCATTAGAGCTGCTGTCAACTCTCAGCTTACCTCATGTGAGGACCTGGATGCAGCATCAGAAGAAGATCCATTGAAGGGGTCTCATTTCAACCAGGACAGCTTGTCAACAGTCACCACTACTACCACTACTCCCATTACACCTGAGGGTACAAACAATACAGAAAACAGCTACAATCATCGCTACTGCTCACGCAAGACAAAATCAATGTCTACCATTCAGGCTAAGTCTAACCAAGAGCTCCTTGATGGTACCCCAACAGCCACTAGTAATGACATGGCTGCCGCTAACACAGCCTCAAAGTCCTCCTCTGTCCCATTGTCTTTTAAAGAAGCAGCTATGGCGAAGCGGTTTGCAGCTCGAACTCGAACTCAGATCACCAAGAGAAAACGTATGTCTCTTGTGAAGGAGAAGAAGGCAGCTCAAACTCTTAGTGCCATCCTCTTAGCATTCCTTATTACATGGACACCTTATAACATCATGGTACTGATCAATGCCTTCTGCGAATCTTGCATCCCAGAGACCCTGTGGGCCGTGGGGTACTGGCTATGCTACGTCAACAGCACAGTCAACCCCATGTGCTACGCATTGTGCAACAAAACTTTTCGGACAACCTTTAAGATGATACTGCTGTGCCGCTGGGATCAGAAGAAAACTAGAAAGCAGCAGTTCCAGCAGAGGCAGTCAGTAGTCTTTCATAGGGGGATTCCCAGGGAGTCTACATAAATGACTGTATGTTCAGATGGATTGCGGAGTTTAAAAATTTAACACACAAGTTAAATAAAGGAGTCTCCATGTTGTTGTTTCTGTGGAGTTTCTTTGCTTAGGGATTCATAAGTCCTTCTCTGCTGTTATGTTCAATTACAGCAACAGTTTGTGCTGGTCTTGCAGTGTGTTAATGTTGGTGCATCCATTTACTGTGGAAACAGGATATGTACACGTGTGCGAAGACTTGTCAAGCGTGAAGTACAGAGATGAAAGCTTTCGCTTTCTCCTTGGAGAACTCTACCACTTCACACAAGTGCGGCTAAGAGAAAATGAGTGGAAAATAACTGTAAAGGGCTTTTAAAATGCTTTGCAGGAGATATACTGAAGTGCAATTGACACAAATTTTAAGCATGTCTGTGTCACGAGTTGGGGATTCATAGTTATTATTATTTTTCTTGGTGGGTTGCTAGATTTGTTAATATGTAATTTTGTTTTCTTTTTTGTTTTCATTTCAAATAAAACTGTTTTGTAATTTGTTTGTTTTTTTGACCTATGGTAAAAGAAAAAAAAAACCTGAAGATATATAAAGTGAAAATGTGTTTTTATCTGAACTTCGTGGGCTACCTTTCTACATGGATCCTGTGTGCTTTATGGAACATAGAAATTGAGTTCTAGTTTTCAGTCAACAGAGACTTGGTATTTTTGTGATATTCATCTTTGATTTTATAGGTACTTCAGAGCTTTTGAGCCAATTTTGGAAAAGATATTCTTTTGATAAAGTGTGTTGTGAATAGTCTGTGTGGCACCACACTCAGTGAACTGCTGTTGTGTTTAACGTGATTGTTGTGGTTTTTATGGTGGACACAATGAGTACATTGGTTGTGTTTTCTGTGCTTGCAGTTTCCTGTCAAAAACAATGATTACTCAACAATGATATCTTGTTTGTGTACTTTTGGATTTGTCTGAATTAATGCACCAAGAATGCTTGCACACATAAAATGTTAATTTTTAAAGACATTTGTTTTGATTTTATCTCAACTTTTAATTTTTTACAAAATGATTCAAGAAAGGTTTTGTTGAATGGCAACTAACTTTGAGACAGAAGAACAATTGCAGCCTCTAGTGGCAAATAAAAGGATCTGTTGCCTAAAGTGAATTTTAACATCTACATTGTAGAGTGAAACTTCTAAATAAAGTACAAAAAAAATATTTTCTAGCCTAATATATGTATATATGTTCACAATGTTTGTTTAAAAAAATGTCCCATAAGTCTTTGTTTTGTAAAACAACAGCCACAATCAAAGGTTTTATATTTGTGATTTTAATACTTTTTTGTTTGTTTCTGAATGAAATAATTGTTTCCTAAAATAATTGTGACATATAATGTGTATATACAATGGCCACCTGATTTGGAATACAGTGTCATTTCATTTTGCTATTTTATATAAAAAAATTATGTCACATAACAAGTCAATTTAAATTTGTTGAAAATATTTAAACTTAATTTCTATTGCACATTGTGTTGTTCTTTTTTGCAGTATTGCTACACTCAGACGTGTCAGTATTATTTTGTGCAACATCCTGAAGTCAAAATAAAACTTGTAATGACCAAAAGTGGTAAATGACATGGGTAAAATATTGACATGAGCTTGACTTTTGTGCTCATACAATGTGGGGTGAGGATCTGCTGCCAGCAAGGAGTTCAGAAAATATTCAGATTCCTCTCAGTTTTTGCAAATTGTTGCATTTTTATATATTAATCATTAAAGTCCTCATAAAAACTAAAACAGATAAATAAAATGTAGTAAATTTATTGAATATGAAAAACTCAACTATCAAATATACATAGTATCAGATGCTTGACATTTGGTTCAGATCAGCTGTCTCCTCCTAATTTTATTACTGGTGAGATATTTTCACAGCTTGATTGGAGTCCCCATGGTACCTAAATTTAATACACACACACACACAGAGGACACTGTATTTCAGAGCAAATACAACAGATTATGTGGTACTCAGAGTAGATTATTTTCAAAAAAGCTATATTTAAAAATGTTTGCATCAGACTGTGATGTAACAAATGTAGGGGTCTTAAATATTTCCTGAATTCACTGTATTTCATAGTTTAAACACAGTGTGCTCTAGTATGGTAATACATATTCAAAACATGATTTTCTATCAACCTCCATTTATTTATTTTCAAGTATGCCAGTTATTGTTCTTTTTTAAAGTCAATAAATGAAAAAAAGTTTTTTGTGTTTCTCACAAGCCATGGTTGTTTATCTTTTTTTTTACCTTAATATTTTAATGTTAATTTCTCCATGCCCCTCACACAGTGACTGATGGATTTGGGCACCAGTGACCCCTGTGACCCTGAAAGGAATAAGCTGATTAACTTGGATAGATGTTATTTTTTGTTCTTATCTCTTTTTTACACAGGACAAATTAAAGTGAACAATTTATGATCATTGCACTTTCACATTTTAGATGGCAGCAGGTCATCCTGCAGCAGCTGGGAAGCTAAAACAAAATGAGTCTGAAAACTAACACTTCAACTTCAAGCTGTTGTTTGATAAGATAATGAGAAGTTATTTTGTTTTTTAATCTCACTGATTGATGCCATAAATCTTTACTTTTCTTGTATAATAGTTTATCATCCTTCTTATTAGCAAACTGTAATAATAAAGTTCTGATAGTACATTTGACATTTAGAAATACTTTTGTAATTGGACCATTTAATGATTTTCAACATAATGTTTGAAGTTTAAAACAAAACATATGGTGTCTGTATAGAAAGAAAACTGTTTATTTTGCTTTTGTCATTTTTTACAAAACAACTGTGTCTTGAAATAAAAACTAGTGTTTTTGCTTTACTTTAGATGTACTTACTTTAGTTCTTTTTATTTTTGTTTGTTTGTTTGGGGATTTTTCTCCCCAAACGTTGCACACGGAAATATATTATGCTTTGATGTTGATAGTTATCAAACTTCACAGATTTTGTTATTCAAATAAATTCAATATATTATAATATATTAGTAGGAGAAACAATATTCTTTATTGTCTATATTCAGCCTTAATGCTGATCTTTTTCTTTAATACATTGGTCCTGTTGTGGTTCAGGAGTTGCAGCTGAAACTCATTTCCTGATTGGAGGAAAGAAGTCACAAGTAGTTCCAGGAATGAAAAGTAATGTTTTTTTTTAATTTATTTTTAACCAGAAAGGTATGATTCAATCATTGTAAACATATGGTTTCCATGTAACTGTTCAGCAGCAAAACTGATGCAGTGTGTCTACGTAATATCCCCCGAATAAACATAAGAGTAGTATTTGAATTTTACATGCCCATGATAAGATCTGATGAATTCAGTGAGGGAAACCATAGACAAATTAAAATGGAAGATGACCATGGAGCATGTGATGAGGAAAATACCAACTTCATGTGACTCATGGTTAAGGAGCAGCTTACAGACAAACACCCAATTGTGCTGTTTCTCTCAGTCAACACTACACCAGCAAGAAGCCACTCGTAAGGCAAGTACCTCTCAATTTAAAACCTGTTTAAATCCTCTAAAAAGAGAAAAATTCTCTTTTTTTTACTTTTTCTGTTGTTTAAATATATAGAACAATTTGGTGACATTAAGCCTTATTAAAATGAAAACTGTTTACTTGCTTTAAAGAAAAACTAATTATCCATACGATCATATTGAATCAATTCATATCTCACTAATTATTTGAGTATTTGTGCATGCACAGATTTTCTGTGTGACTACTGAATTTATCATAAAACATTTACAAAATTTAAGTATGTAATATTTTGTAAATGGCTCTGCTTTTTAATTCATGCCTCAAAGTGAATTTGTCACCAGGATCAGGATCATTTTGGGGGGTTTTTTGCAAACAAAATGTCTCATAGCATCACCCATATCTGTCTGATAACAAACATTTTCCCATTAACCAAATATAGGTTTGAAGAAACTAAGGAGATGCTTCCAAAAGCTTTGAGATTAAGAAATGTATTGTCAGGAAACCTAAAAAAAGAAATGCAGTACTAGTCAAACTTCTTAACAGGTCAACCTGTGTTACACGTGTTCCCTTATACCTAATTTTAATCAGAAAGAAAATTTGTGTGATTTTGATGTCTTCCTTTGTCACAGATTGTGCATATCTTCTACCTTTTGGGTGAAGCCAAAGAAGTCATAATGCACAGTATTAAAACAGTGGAGACTCAAGTTCCTGTTCTTAAAGAGA
>JAVKLF010000073.1:10352318-10364351 GCA_034783495.1 Millerichthys robustus | reverse complement strand
TCACAATAACAGTTCTTTAACGTCTTACTTTACAGCAGCTTAAACAATTTTGTACCTGGGGTTCAAGTATAATTTGTAGTAATAATTTCCTATATATATATAGGAAGAACAGCTGTATACCTGGGCTTCTGTAGGCCTCCCAGTCTCCTCCCACTTATGGGAACTGTATGGGGGCCGATCAACAGGCAGAGGTTTGAGATCACCTTTGCATCGCTCATCATCCAAGTCACCTGGTGGGCTGCAGTTTCAGGTTGGTTCTTATGTTTATTGGTGCATATTTTAAGGCACTCCTGGTATGATATATTAAGAAACAGAACAAAAAATAGAAAGTGCGTAATGTTAAAGATGTATAATGATAAGAGATTAACATTTTTTAATGAAATTAGCATAGCTGTTGTGATTGCCATTCTCAGTTCAGGAATTTTGCCAACTCTTTTGGATTATATGCATGATCTTAATCTTTGAGTTGTAAATAGTTTTTTGCCCACCAGAGGTCAGACTTATTCTGAGGGAAAAAAATATGGAATTGTCCACGAGGAGAAACCCTTTCATTAGAACAGGATTCTCGGGAGGTAACAGTTCATCCCATCATGGGAGTTTATGAAAAGGGGCACTTTTCCTCCCTATGTGGGAGCCAGGTAAGACTCCCTGTCTTTGGAGTCAAATCTCTCATATCCCCTCATCCATGTTAAGGAGCCAGAGATCTGACGGAGTCTAGACATCAAGAAAGTTTCACCTTCTGTTGACCTGTTTTCAGTTAACAGTTTTGTTGCCAAACTCATTAAATCATATTTTACCATTAATATTTATTTCAGTTTTTTTATCAGAAGTTACTACATTTCTAAATCAAAGTCCAAGCATTTCATTGATTATTTGATGAAAAATGCAAATTCTGGTTCTATGATAGACTGTTTCTGCTATTAATAAATTCCTCGAATATTTTTTTCTTCCTTTTTGTTTTTGTCTCTCTTTTTTTTTGTTTATTGGCAGACAAAATCCAGCCTGCTGAAGGCAGGACAGTCATCCTCAGAGGACGAAAGTTGTCTGATCCCCCAGCTTGAGAAGACAGTCGATGACTTGCGGAATAAGATTGCTGTGTTAGAGGGCCAGCAGGCTTCCTTGGCAAAGAGCAGTGAGAATAAGACAGGCGCTCTTGGCAATGCCCATCACAAAACTTTCCTGACGAGGGGTGAAATTCTGGAAAAGAATCACCGGGAGGCGTCTGTTCAGACCTCACCTGTAGAGGAGGGAGTTAAATTCAACATTCATTTGAATGAAGCATCTGGCCACATCTCGTCTTTTCTTTCATCCACCACTTCCAAATCTGCAGAGAAATTTGTTTGTACCTGCCAACAGAAGCAGCAGGCCAGCACCCACCCAGGTCCTCCTCCTCCCCCCTCTTTAAGCTCACAGGGAAAGCCTTCACCTCCTCCATTACCACCAGGAGGTCCTCCTCCACCACCACCACCTCCACCTCCCTTACCTGGTGTACAGCCTTTTACTCCACCACCAGGTTTTGGGCCTCCTCCACCACCTCCTCCTCCTCCACCACCTCCCCCCTCACTTTGTGCAGGACCACCACCCCCACCACCTCCACCAGGAATTGGCCCGCCTCCTCCTCCTCCTCCACCACCTCCAGGTTTTGGCCCTCCGCCTCCTCCAGGTCCAATTCTTTCAATGATGGTTCAGGAAGCTACTCCTGCCAAACCCGTGATAGAACCCCCCAAGCCAATGAAGCCACTCTACTGGACCCGCATACAGCTGCACGCTAAAAAGTAAGGATATGCTGAGAGTAGAGATAGATATGGATGATTTGCACAAAAGTATTTTCTGAACAGTAGAGATTTGAGAGGAAGCTTGTCCACTTAAGATAAAGATCAGCCACATGCTGTGAATGGTAACAGAGATGCTAACCTTGTGGAAAATGAAAGCGATGCAGTCCAGGCATTGTGGTCAGCAGAGACTTGACTTGAACAAGTTTTTTTCTTTTTCTTTGTCTTTATTAGGCCTTGGAAAATGCTGCTGCGTGAAAGTCTAAAAATACATTTCATTATGTTGAAAGTTTTAGGAATTTAATACTGAATTTGTTGGCAGTTGAGTTTGACACATTTCTTACTTTTGGAGTTTTACCTCGCAAAAGATGACAAATGAGTATGCGTTAAATGATTTCAGTGTACTTTTTCAACCACAGCATGGCAGGTTAACATTCTCCTATTTAAGTAATAATTTATCTTTCATCCTACTTCTAGAAACACTGGATCACTAGTGTGGGAAAAAATTGATGAACCATCTATTAATTATGAAGAATTTGTGGATCTATTCTCCAAAAATGCAATTAAAGAAAAGAAGAAACCAATCTCAGACACAATCAGCAAGTCAAAAGCTAAACAGGTATGTGAATCTTTTTGTTTAACCTTGGTGCTAGGTTTTCATATACATTTCCTTTTTACATTCAGGTGTGTGTCTGCCCAGATTTGGCACTCTTTAGGCCTGTCCCAGCCTTCACCTTCACTCCTTTGCCTCATTCCTTTCCATTTCTCCTCACTGATGCTCCCAGAGTCACTTTGAGTGACACGAGGAACTGCTGCAGCCAGACAGTTATTATGTGGTGTGAGATCTGGCTCCCAACCGACTCTCTCGTGACCATCTAGTGGCATGAAGCCAAAGACTCGCGTGTGGTTAGGAAAACCTTATGACCATGATGACTGCTCAGAGAGAGTGGGAAGGGAAATAAGTGAAAGAAAGAGAAGCTTGGGAGTTATATTTCATGATGTGGTTCCTCCCCATTGTGCTTTCTGTATGACTGGGTTTAACAGCTAGACTGGTTCTTTCCCTCAGTACAGTTTATGTCACGCCATCAAATTTCCAAGTCAATCATTTGATCTACAGTTTATAGTTGCTCATGTCATGATCTTTTAAATTGATGTGCAGTTCTTTAAATTTATGTGTTAAAATCACAAATTGTTGCTCAAGGGAAGAGCGTTTTACCCATCTAATTGCACCGATGAAATATTTGTCTTAGGCATAAACATTATTGGGAAACGTTTTAGTTTGAGAACTTATGAGTTGACATTAAAATTAAGATATAACTTAAACTGATGGCTCGGTTGGTAGAGCTGTTGTCTCTCAGGGAGAAGGTTACTGAATGAAATCCCAGCTGGGGACTTTTTGGGGTAGACTTTACATGTGATTTTTCTCTAGGCACTCCAATTTCCTCCCACAGACAATTAGGCAAATTGGTAATGCCAAAATGTCCCTAGGTGTGAGTATGAGTGAATGATTCTTTCTCAATTGTCTCTATGTGGCCCTGCGATAGACTTGTGACATGTCTAGGGTGTCCCCTGGCCCTCACACAGTGACTGCTGGACATGGGCACCAGTGACCCCCCATGACCCTGAAGGGAAGAAGCATGTAAAAAATGATGGATGAATATAACTTAAACTTTTATTTAATTTGACCTTTCTAATTAAAAGAAACTCAAAACTCCAGTGTAATTTGATAAGAAGCTAAAAATACATTATACCTGGATATGTTAAAATTTACCCATCATTTACAAGACATAATGTCAACTATTTCTATTTCAGTACATTTGTGACAAATCGTGCTTGCCAGAGTGCAAGGATATTTAAGACAATTGAAGACATTTCGCTGCTTGAATGGGTGGTTTTAGATTCTAATTGCATTGCACAAATTTACCCCGATCTGGACTTGAGACGATTCAATAAAAGTGTTTGTCTGGAAAAAAATAAGAATAAAATTGAAGTCTTGGTTTAGTTTTCTGAGGAAATTTCACAAAAGTGAGGCACCCACCAGCTCAAACCAGTGAATGCAGGCTTATGTAGTTTTGAGAAGTACATAATGATCTTATCTAACTCTTCTGAAGGAGCACAGTATTAGTCTAAAGGCTTGTATGAAACATAAAAGGGCAAGCTTTAACCCCTACAGGTGGCAACATTACACTGAAGCACAATCTGTGTGGTCCTGAGCTCAGAGAGACAGAGGCTGTTCAGAAATTACATGGGCAGCTTTTTGTGCCAGTACTCCCCCTCCCCTTCCAAACTTTATTTTATCAACGTTAATGAAGCTCTTTGTTGGTGAGCTCAGTTTTCTGCAGGTGTTCACCCAACGAATGACTTGTTAAATTATGTAGATTTGGTACTTTAGGTGTGCCAGCATTTCTCAACTTTGAGCCATTTTGGGGTCTAAATTTGAAATGGCTTTTTGCATAAAACTTTTTTCGCTTGGAATAATGTCAGTCATAAATTAGACAAGCTTTAAGTCCTAAATTAAAGGTGTCTGCTATTGGTTTCTGCCACAAAGGTTGAGTGTTGTCCTTTGTCTGAACCCAACATTCCTGGCCAAGATTGTATCGAAGTTCAATCTGTCTCAATTATTTGAACTGTGGTTGCTCTCTTCATCTCGTGAGGGCCAAAAGGTTGAGCAGCACTAGACTACACTCTGCCCCGTCATGGCTTTGGCAAAGTTGCACTGGGCATTCAGAAGGCTGATAAGTTATGTCTGCTTCAGCTCTGGCAATTTGAATAAGCTCTCATCAAAGTTGATCTTATTTACCTTTCTGAAAAAAACTCTGTAAGATAAAGAAATTTTAAAACAATTTTACCTTGCAGCTTAAATCAGAAAACCAAAACTCTTTTGTCCCTTTGGCTTTTCTCACATCAACCCCATCAAGCTATTAAAGCTGTAAGCTAGGATTTTGTTTTTAACACAGCACCCAAACATAATCTCAAAGGAGTATTAAGCCAAACATCTTCATGTTGTGACTGATGTAAATTGTTGTTATAAATCAAGCTGTGCAAGGTCTATGTTGAATGACTTTGGTAGACTCTGGGAGACTGTTCCTAGTTTAAATTGAACATTTATATGTCCAGCTGAGAAGCACCCAACTTAGAACTGAATAGTAGCTCACATTTTCTATTTCTACAACCTTTCCCGTTCTTCAGATTGCTGTGAATCCTTTGTTTTTCTTTTTGTAATGAGAAGGGACACATCCTCCTCACAGCTACCACTAGAGAGCAGCTTTGACGTCAGTACTTGGCCGATGTTAAAGCCTCTGCTGACAAAAGTAATAGATGTCAAGAAGTACCGTCGGTGCAGCATGTCAAGTGTTAAGTTGTCCTTTTTGCAATACAGGTTTGAGGGAGAGCTCTTGTGCTGCTGTCCTTATTACTCTGAGGTGAAATGAGTAATTGTGTTTCAGCATTACGTGATCTATTTCTGGTCGACACTTGGATAATAAATTGCAGCATGCAAAGCACAGAATAAAAATACCTACGAAAATTGTAATTGTTATAGAAATGTGCATATATAAAATGACAGCTCCTGTTTTTTGAATATTTGAATATTGTATTTGTGTTGTTTTTTTTAATGTATTGATTATTTTCTAAATTGTGAAAAAAAGTTGAAAAGCCTTTTGGCATTCTTGTTTGAAAAAAGCTTGCAGACTGACTTTAAAATTGGATACAATAAAAAACAAAGTATGACAATCAAAAAAATAATAATTAAGCTTTTACCAGTTTGTCAAGAGTACCTGAATGTTGTGCAGACTGTCATACTGCACCCACAGCACTTTTATGGCACATTTTAAATTGTCACACAGAACATCTTTACAACCACCTTTTTAAGAAGTGTGGCTGTGGAAGTAAACACACTGGAGGGTATTGTGTTTTGGTAAACTCCATAAAAATTATGAAGCGTTTTATTTCAACTCTGATCTCAAGTGACAAACCACTCATACAATGTTTTTTTTTTTAAACTTCTGAACTGTCATATCTTATTTTCAGCTTTCAGCTGCTTTTCAGGGACATGTGCCACAAGAAAGTGTTTTACTTGTGATTCAGAGCTGTATGGGACTGATATTGACCAACCCTGAAATGATTAATTGATCAAAGGATCAACATATAATTATAATGACTTAAAGGATTTCTTTAAGCCAAATAGCTTAAACACACATGGCTCCTATGAGACTCTTATTAGATCAATCTTTTGGGGTTATTTTATTAAAATGGTTTGCCACAAAAAATATTTTAGATCATTGATTCAGCTGTGTTTCATTATGAAACAAGACTTTGAAAGATTTCTGGGTCATTTTGATTTTAGAATGATGCAGAGTTAAACTCTCTGTGCTTTAAGCCTATTTTTACATTTGAGTCAAATCAGCTGACAAAACGTGTACCAGTATTGTTGCTGCTCTTTTGTCAGTCACCCTCCCCTATAGATCTCACAGACTTAGCAGTCAGCATCACATCTCAGTCAGCCCACCAGTTGAAAATGTGGTTGGGTCCAGGAAAACAGACATTTGGGGCCTGGTGATATAACTTCCTGTATGTTTAAGAGGTCTGTGGTCTGTCTGATCTGGTTTCAATGGAAGCGTTCTGTCTGGATCTCAGTAGGCCTTACGTTTCCTGTGCTGTCCATCTACTTTGCAACCCAGCGCACACTTTTGCTTACTCAGACAAGCTTTAGTTCAGCATATCTCACTGGAGTAGAGGTAACGATGCATATTGACGCCATTGAGAGAAGGAAGTTATTTAATTGAGTTATTCTGTAATGTATCTATTGACCTTCATTTAATCAGGCAAATCCCATTTAGATCAAAGATCTCTTTTGCAAGGAAGGCAAGGCAACCTATTGAATAAGGTTTTGGTCTGTGGGAGACAGAGGTGTCAAAAGTATTCACATTCATTACTCAAGTAAAAGTATAGATACTAGGGTTTAAAAAATACTTTTGAAGATGTTAAAGTATCAACTCAAGCTTTTTACTCAAATAAAAGTACTGGCTTTAAAACTAAAGTATAAAAGTAAAAATAGTGTATATAAAATGCCATTAAGTACATTACCCTTGTGCCAAGGTTTTTTTTGTGCACAACCACACCTCCCACCAAAACACATTTTTATAGGACCATAATGACTATAGTGTTATATTAAAATGTTTATGTTGATAATGTGGGATGCACTTGACTTCCTATTTCAGCCACATATATATTTCTCTGCCACATCATCTTCATACTCACCTACATACAACTGATATGTCCTGCTGGAGTGTGATGTGATTTGTGTCATACTGGTGTGATGGATCGTACAAACTAATAGGAAGTCTAAATGGTTTAAATTATTTAGTATTATCCAACCACAATTACCCATGGGGTACTGTATATTTGGATAGATTTGTTGTATTGTTTTTGTTTTGTTTTTTAACCAATGAAAAGCTGGAATGAAAACAAGCCAAAGTAAAATAGTAATGAAATACTTTTGACATTGTTGAAATATAAGAAGTAGAAAGTACAGATAATACCTGAGTCTGAACCCGGGATAAAACCCAGGACCTTCTTGTTGTGAGGCATCAGTGCTAACCACTGATCAGTCGTGTTGCCATGCAATAATTAAAAACATATTGGTCTCAATGATCTGTATGTTCATATGATGGATTCAGAAAATTAGAGAACAATGGTTAATAATAATCATAGCAGACAGGGTTTTTTTAATTCTTGTTGGGGGAATAAAGCCCACCCACCCTACCACCCCACAACACCCACAAACACATGCACAGCAAATAATGTTCTAGTTTTATTTCCAGTCAGCTGGTAAAGAATCTTGTCAGCTTGTGTGTAGTACTTTATGTATTCTGGACATGGTTCGAAAATTTTAGCATCTTTTTTGGATTGTGGCCTGCTGTAACCCTTCTTGCTGCCTTTTATTGTATTGCCATTTAGGTGGTGAAACTCCTGAGCAACAAGCGTTCACAGGCTGTTGGTATCCTGATGTCCAGCATTCATCTTGACATGAAGGATATCCAGAATGGTAAGTATCATCATATGGTTGTAACCATGATTTTATCTGTAACATTCTGTAAAACTGAAAATACTATGGCACAGGTATTAATGTCAAGTTCTGCCTTAAATGGAGGAGTTCAAGTATTTTGGGGTTTTGTTCACATGTGAGGGAAAAATGGAGCACTTGATTGACAGACGGTTTTGGTGTGACTGTTTACTGGTCATCTATATCTGTACTCTTACTTATGGCCATTGGTAGCGGATACAAGCGGGCAAAATAAGTTTTCTCTAAAGGGTTGCTGGACTCTCTCTTGGTGTGGAATAGGGGGAGAAGTTCAGTTTACCAGAAAAGACTCAGAATAGAGCCGCTGCTCCTCCACATCGAGAGGAGCTAGTTGAGATGGTTCGGGCATCTGGTAAGGATACCTCCTGGATGCATCCCAAGAGAAGTGACCCTGGGGAAGACACAGGAATTGCTGGAGAAACTGTTTGTCATCTGGCCTGGGAACGCCTTGAAATCCTCCAAGAAGAGCTGGAAGAGGTGGCTGGGGAAAGAGGGGTCTATGCCTCCCTCTCAAACTGCAACCTTGCAAACCAACTCTGGAACAAGTGGGAGATAATGGATGGATGGAACAAGGGCATAATGACATCACACATAGCTTTAACAACCATGTTCCTGCTTTTCATCTATTTATTTCTATTTTTGTCCCTTGCAATGAATAATATAAACACTGTTCTTACAGATCAGTACTGAATTCTTTAGTTTTATTTCTTGAGATAATCTCCAGATCCACCAATGGATGACTCAACAGAAAGTGGGTGTTAGAAAAGTACTAACTTTATGCAATACAGTTTTAATACAAAACAAAACAAAAGAAATTGATGTGGACTAAACAGCGCGTACATATCTGAGACTTTTCTAGTTTGCATTAACATTGAAGTTTGTTTATGAACTAAGTCTTATTTTTGTCTTTTGAGTTGTGTACAAGTTTCTGCAATACCAAAATAATCATCAAAATTGCTTCATTACATGTCATACTGGTAGAAAGCATCTGAGCTGTTAATCCTTTTGGTATCCTCCTCCCCTTTGGTTTTCCTTGCCCACATTTATCATAATCTCTTCCCATTTAACACCCACAGCATGTTTTTCTGCAGCTCTCTATCTCTCTCTGAGTTGTCATCATCTTGTCTGAGCAGCTTTGTTAAGGTGAAGTCATTGCAGAGACGCTGATGGGAACAGACAGTCTTCCTGTTTTAGTTACTCTGATTGCGCCCCAGTCTTTGCTCATCCGTATGTCCAAACACTTTCCCTTGTTTCCCCTTCGTTTCCGTCCTCCAACAGTGAAGCATTTATTACTTTTTTAAAGCTTTGGTGTCTTCAAGTGTTGAGTCTTCAGTTTTAACATGTTTGACGCATACATCTCAGGTCTGGATGAGAGGGCAAATGGGGGACAGTCTCATCAGTGCTGTCATCCATCTCCTATGTTAAGACAGTTTTTAAATGATGTACAATTAGTATTAATTGAAAGCCTGAGTTTAACTCAAATGAGATCAGAGAGAGGAGGAAGTCTTGGTGAGGAAAAATAAAATAGAATAAATGTTTACCTCCTAAAACAATGTGAAGTCTGCTGCCTTCCACAAACAAAATAAATAGAATTTAATGAAAAGCATGAAGCCCAAAAGACAGCATATTAGAGATGCTATTGTTTCCCTGAGATGTAATTATGCCTTTTTGTGTCATTTGAGGTTTAAGATTATTTAGGAGTCGAAGAACAATTTGTTTAGTAAAACTCCAAATTTATTTTTGAAAGCTTTGTGATCATCTCAGTTTAATGAAAATCAATTGTGTTTCCTTTTGATTTCATAAGCTCATTTACTAGCAAAGCTTGTTATTTTGGAAAGAACAGTTTGAAGAAAACAACTTTATGAATCATTGATTTTTTTTTTTTAATGATGGTTTATAACAGCTCAGCGACCAAGTGGGAAGGCAACACATTCTTCCTTTATTTTCCTCGCAGCTGTTGTTGTTTGTTCTCAGACTTGGCCGACACGCTGCAGGTTTCATAGGACGCTTCCGTGCAGTGTCTGCTTCCTGTGAGACTTTGGAACGCCAGTCACAGACTCAGATGGTGGTTGCCGGCGCCACGCTGGGGTTGAATGTAGTGGTAGGATGGACGTGGGCAGATCGGCCTGGTTTTTGGTCATGAGAAGTCCACGTCACAGTGACAACACAGCTTTTCTTCTCAAAGCGGACTGCTCAGACAGGCTCTGATGCCGATGGATAATGAAATCCAAATGGTGGAAACAAAAAGAATGGGGAGAGTCATAAGAAAAAAAAAGGATGTTATTTATTTCTGTAGAGCCCTTAGAAGTGAATGTAAAATCAAAGTGACATCATCAAATTAAGAAAAGAAAGTGTTGATGTGGTTCAAAAGCAACAAAATGAAAAAGCCAAAGTCATTACATAATGATGAAAAAACTCAGAAATGCAGCTTTTTTTCCACAGTATTTTGCTAAATCTTTTTGGTTTTTTGGATGTTTTATTTGGAGAATGACTTGTAGAAAAAGCTTAAATGTTCACTCCTGCTCTTCATTTAAGCTCAGCCAAACTTCTCTGACATTACATATCCTTCCTGCTCCTCAACCAAATCAGCAGGTCAAATCAGTGTGAATAATTTCAGCACCTCCAGCATGATGAAATGCACATACAGGTGTTGACTGCTTCACTTGGTGATTGTGTGTACAGCAACACCACAGACCCCTGGGCTCTGTTTGTCTTTAAACATTTACTTTCAAAGGATTAATGCTTGTGGGCGCCAGGTCCTCGTGCCGAGACAAAAAGGCGACACTAGGAATTCAAACACAGAACTTCAAACACACATCATTGCACATTTTAAATTTCTAAGTCCTTCATTTTTTCTTTTTGTTTTAGCATGTGGCTCCTTACATGCGATCCAGACAAGAACTGATAACTCACAGCATACAAAATGTGAGAGCTTTCAGCCTGTTTCATGCTACCTTTAGCTCCATGAGCAGGAAACCCTGATCTGAGCATGCACTCTGTCTTTTTGTGGTCTGTGTGTAAGCCAAAGCACTGTTGTAATCTATTGCTTTTGACAGAGAAGGTCTGTTTGTGCTGGTTTGATTTCTTGCTTGTTAATGGTGTTCGTTCAAGGTAAAGAAATGTCAAGACATGTCTTGGTGTTAGTTTTAACATTAACCATAACACCCTTGTCTTCTGCTCGTAGCTGTCCTAAATATGGACAACACTATTGTCGATCTGGAGACTCTGCAAGCCCTTTATGACAATGTGAGTATTTACTAATGATATGTCAACATAGCATTTATTTTAGCATTATTTTGAAAGGTCAATGGGTTCATTATACATTTTTTAAAAAGACACCACAAACAATTTCCCTGCCAAAGCATGATCACATAAATGCACAATGTTAAGCAACAAAACAAATATAATTTTGCAAATAACACCACTGACATCTGAGCACAATTTTGACTGCAATATCGGTGCTTGGTAAACTTTTTTTTTTCTTGCAATAAAAAATGTTATTTTGCAACAGTTTGTTTATAACAGATTGTTATTTTCATACTGGAAATAATAAATGACAATTTTTTGTGTAAACTAAAAGATTTTTTTTAAACAGTAACAGTAAAATGGCAACCACATTTCTTTCACATTTTATTGTCTGTAAACCATAAAAAGATTTCCATCAAAACTATTGAAGCTCAAACCTTTGTATAGGTGGAAAATGCACTTTGTAAGGTTTGTATCTGACATAGTTTTAAGGAGTCCTTACTCCATGATCCACTTAAAAGGGACAATCAAAAGGAAACCTGTATTAGATACCAAAACAAACAGGCAAGCCACAAACCAAACTGGTATGTGTGTTTGACTGCACTGTCATTCATATGTAGGTCTGTTCTGCATTGGAAACATGACTTTTACGTAGTAAACATGTTTTTTGTGCCCAAAATGGAGTTGGCTCAGCTTGTTTTATTGCCTCTGTAAAAGGAAAATAATAGTTGAAGCTCCAGAGTTTGTGTAACAAAGCAAAAGCTTTGTTACACAAACTCTGGAGCTTCAACAAAAGTTGAAAGTGATAAGGTTCTCTGGTTGTTTTTATTTTGCTTTTTTTTTCCCTTGGAAAACACGCTGCGCTCTGCCCTGCAGGTTAGCCATGTTACATTGTGTAATATTAGCAAAGAATTACAGAGCTGTCATCAGCCC
>JAVKLF010000073.1:10308707-10330274 GCA_034783495.1 Millerichthys robustus | reverse complement strand
ATATGGAAGCTCAGGCCATAGTAACAGATAAAGGATCAACTTTAATAATACAAGTAAGTAAAAGTGTAGTTAAATATGGTAGAAAAATAAATGCACGAGAGAATAACAAAGAATTATGTTCTACATAAGACAGGAGACAGCTTTTTTTTGTAAATTTGGACCTTACAGGTGCAATGACAACCATATGTGCTAATTATTTTAGTGCAATAAAACAATGAAAAGCAAACTAGATGCACAATAAATAATCAGATTTGCAATATATATGTATTTATATTTTGTATATTCATTCTGCACAAGACTTCCCGTAGTGTGACAAATTATCTGTAACCTCATGTAAAGCGATGCGAATGGTTAGGTTTATTGGTGTAAGCTGTCATTCTACGGTTTTTGTTCTATGTTGGGTTTTTTTATTATTATTTCTCTCTGACATCATTTATTTCAGCTGGAAGTGAGAGAATAGGCTTTGACCGAGCTGTTTTGATGGATAGAACTGGATCGCTGGATTTGACTTCGTTCCGTTTCTCCATCTCACTGTCTTCACGAGTCCAGCAGTGCCTTCTTTCTTAGAATACTGGAATAATAACTGTTCTGAAAGAAGAGAGAGAAGCAGAGGCGTCCTCTCTGTGGACATGCAACGTCCTGTGGACAACAGACGAACAGGCGGAATGGCTCTTCATCTGGCTGAGCCAAAAAGCAGATGACGGATAATGTTGATAAAGAGATGAGATGGTCCCTTTCTTTATGTCCCAGAGAGAGGGAAGCCATTGGTTTGAGCGTGGTGGCACAGAACTTGCCAATCTCTTGTCTTCCAGTGGTTCCCCCTGTGCTCAAGACAAAGGAGAGGATTTTATAAAGTTTAGTTGTTTTTTTTTTCAACCTGTCCTGTCCAGCATATATGTATTCAGTAAGATAAAACTAATAGCTTTCTCAATGCATCAATAGTTTTACTGTACAGAAAGGCTTTGAAATGATTTTCCTGAAGGTTTTAAAGATTTAATCCAGCAAATATTGTAGTTTGTACGAGTTGACATTGCAAAACATCTGCCACAGTTGACATTATTTATGCATACAGAAGTGACTTATGACTGCATTTAATATTGGTCATTACCTGGGAGAAAGTGGCTTCAGAACAAATTCTTACTTTTCTGTGAAACACAAAAAGAGACATTCATCCTGTGACTGACATCATACCTGATTCCATAAAGAAACACAGAAATATGTCATTGTTTTAAAAAAAAAATCTACAAAAGACTGATTTCTTTATTGCCACAATGACAGAATGTGGGAACGTGGAGGTGTGAGACAGCGTAGGTTTTAGGCTCATGGTTACACTAGAGGAAATCAGAATGTCATGTTATGACAGCCCCTCTTTATGCTCAAATTTTATTCTTTGCTGTTGTTGGAATTGCAGTTTATTTAAAATGCACTTAAGTTTGACCTCTTATACCTCAATTTTCAGGAATTCGTTACTTTTGTTTTTGGAGCTGTTCATTTTTGTGAGACCCATTTTGACCAATTAGCTAATTACAAACGAGGCATTAAGGGGCTGCACACAGGGTCACTGCCATTTATTTCATCCTATTTCTGTGTTTTGTGTCTGGAGCTCACCTTCTTCTTGGCCTGTAACAGCTCCTGGTAGGCACTGGAACGAATGAAACGACTATAAGAATCACTCTTCATCAGTTTGTAGATGTGTTCCTGTCGCAGAAACAAAGTGTGAAAATGAGGAACAAACTAAAACACAACTAGACACCGACACAACTAAAACAGTGCTCTGAAAAGAAATCAGGGTATGCAATCATCAGCAGATTTTCCAGACTCTACGAGCAGATGTTCAGCTGTTTTTAGCAGTTGCAAGCAACTTTTACTTTCAACTCTTTTACTTTCACAAAAATCAATAACTTGTTTAGTGTATTAGCTATCATTTGCTGCTGAATAATACTTCACCTGTGCATCTTCAAAGGCATAGCGCCCAGGATCTTTGACATTCTGGGTGGTTTTATCATAGCTCTTAGAGTCCACATTTATGGCACTGGGCGCCCCAGGGGCCAGAAACTCCTGCCAGATCTCCTGAACCCGAGTCGGTACTTCTCTGATGGGACGCTTCTTTAGCTCCTGGACTGCAAGCCAGAACCTAAATTCCAACAGCAAGTGCATACAGTTTACCTAGATTGATACAAAAGCTCTTTATAAAAATTATGGAAATCCCATAATTTGCTGTTTTGGAACATTGTCTACTACATATTCAGCAGTTGATGTATCATATTTTTCTAAATCTGTGCTGACATCCAATCTGATCCGTACTGGCCAAGTACAGAGGTGAAGGGAAACTACATTTTTAGAGAACATTGAAGTAGGAACAGTACAGACTTGTACCATCAGATGGGGCACTGGAGTCATCTGACACATCTGTGGGAGTTTTTTATGCACCTTTGATGCTCTGACGAAGTCTTACCATGAGTATGTTAATTAACATTTTTTTTATTATTTTATTTCTCTCCAGAGTAACAATTGTATATATTTCAAAAAGTTTTATTCAACACAACTCTCACATGCATTACTATGAATGCAAATATTTAATATACCTCAAGGTGAAATCGAAGTATTGGGACAGAACAGAGAGACTTATATTTATTTTAAATCTCTAAGTATTGAGTAATTTTTCTAGTAATTAAAAACCTATTCAAGACAGATATTGATCAATTCTTTCTTTGTCAAATACAGTGATTTATCCACATCTAACATGATGGCCATGCGCAGTTCCTAAAATGTATATTTTATACATCTGCAACTGTTTTACTGTTACTACGTATGTGTGAGGTAAATGTGTCAATTATATATATACTTTAGACAAGTGTCAATATCATGATTTGTGTATTCGATTAGTAAAAGGCTTTTGCTTTTTAGGAAATTTTCTATTTGTAAGAGTGTGGTGACCTATTTTTTAAGGAGACTGAAAAGTCATGGAAAGCTATATAAATCTGAAACAGCATTATATAAATTCTGCTAGAATGCATACTGTGTACAACATTAAACAGCAACTTTGTATTGTTGTGATAATTTGAAATATAGTTCAAATTCAATTTGATGTAGCCATGAAAACTCTGTTCTACTTATATGTCTTCATTTATTATTTTTCCTTTAGTAGCAGTACGTCATTGTAACAGTTGATTCAATTGCAAAAAAGTGCAATCCCTGACATTTATCATTTTAAAGTAACATGTAGCATGTTCTCTGATGCAGACCTAAAGTGATGTACCTCCATGTTCTGTTTGCAGGTTGTTAAACAATTTTATCTTATTTTTAGTCAATGTTTTACTAAAGTAGCCCACTAAATTCAGCTTTAAACCTATGAAATCCTAGTTTACCTCCTAACTGAGAAACTGAGGGCCTGCAGCCAACATCCTGACAGAGTGGGACAAACCACAACAACCACATGAATCAGTCTTTATGTCCTAATAAGTCAAAGCTGTTTTAGCGGCACAACCACACAATGGTAAACAGGTGGTTTTACCATAATTATTGATCCTGTAAAATGACAGCTGTATTAGTGCATTGAAGTGCTTTGTTAAAACTGTACCCTATTTAAAATTCCAATTGAAAAAAAAAAAAATCACAGCCTAAACTCTTTTGTGTGACTTTTATTAAAGTGCATGGTCATATAAGTTTGTTAGATACGGTTCATCTCTAATGAATTCAATAAATCCTAAATCATTACATACCTGAGATTCTCAGAGCTGAATTCAGACTCAAGGAACTTGAGGAACTGCTCTCTCCCCACAGGATCTTTGAGAACCTCATCGATGCCAAAAGCCCACCTTTTTACTCTCTGCTGGCCCGGTTCCTTGCTGGAGGAGGAAACACAACTTCAGAATGCTACAACGCACACCCTGCTGTGATTTGTTAAGAATGCATTCATTCAACTATTTTTTTAAGTGCATGTATTCACCTGGCTTCGAGCTCCCAGAGCGTGGTGTCATCTGAGATCCAGGGATTAGATGGGTCCGGAGGCGTGAGGAAGGGGTCATATTCAACATACTGCTCTGTGTAACCCAGCAAGCTGTTTTTAAGCAACAACAGACATATGAAATGTAACAGTGTTTACTGGAAGACATTTAAAATACAATTTTTTTTTTTAAACACACGATGAGTTGTTTACTCATAAAGTCTAACTGTCAAAGAAATGAACTCACAAGTGCATCATTGGTGTTGGTAAAAACTGAACATTTTGTTTGAATCCAAACATTCCTCAAGGTCACTAAAGCTCCTAATTTCATGACATGTAAGGCTGTTTAACAGTTCAATAAACAAATCGATGACTAAACCCAATAAAGACACAAAGAACATCGCTCACCTCTCTGCCACCTTGGACATTTTCAGTCGATGTCTGTCTAACTGTAATTGCCAAAATGTGATCTGAAAGAATAGCAGAAAACAATGAACATTCAGTAAACTTCATTAATTAACAAAAACAAATTGGTTTGTAAATGGCATAACTGCTGGTAAGATTTTTGTTGTTTTTGCAACATAATATTGTACGTATATTTATTTTGTATTTCATATCATGTGTTTTTAATCTTGAGAGGGATGCCATGAATGAAATTGTGTCTGTAACCCTAGACCACCTGCTGATCTAACCTGTTCCTGCAGTTCTTCTTCTGTCAGCTGTTTCGCCTCTGGAGCGGGAGTGTGCGTTGGGCTGTGAGTACGGATGTCATTCTGCAGCCCATACACTGACTAGGACAGAAAATAAATTTTAAAAATTAGCAGAATAAAATAGGTAGCTTTAAACCGTAAATCAAACATCAACAAAAAATGTAACCTGCTGTTATCAACACAAATATAAAAATGAGGAACAACTAAGACGCATACCTTTCTCGTTTTGTGAGGATTTTTCATTCTGGATGACTTCTTTATGTCAACTTCTGTTGTGTTCACACATCCAGGCTGTGAAGAGAACGAGGAGAAAAGCAGACAGTAATGAGGGAAATCAGTATTTTCTTTCACAATGGCTTATTGTTAAAGTAAACCTTTGTTGCATAGTATGCTCTTTATGCTAGTATAGAGTGACAGCACTATGGGCAAACAGTTTTCACAACTACAGGAATTTCAGCTAATCCAATCTGCTGAGCAGTGCTGTGAAGTGTCTTAGATGATGTGTCAGATGCTGGTTAATTAAACAGCAAATGTGCCAAAAAGAAAGCAAGAAAAAAGAAAAATGCGAACCAGCAGGAAATCAGAGTACAGATACCGGCTGATTGAACAAGTGGTATTAATCTAGGTCTCCTCCTGCAGAACGGAGCTAAGAAGCTTGACAGTGTCACTGTGAAATTTGAATTAATATTGATTATGTTGCTCCAAGGATGCATAAATTGAACTTGTTATTTTCCAATTAACTGTCGAGGTTTGGGTGTGGGGAGGAACAGAGCAAAGGAGACCCCCTTAACCTTGGTGGGGGGGCACTAAATGCTAACGCAAAGCAGGAGTTCAGGAACAAGGTAAAGAGCAGCACTGAAGCTCACGTGTTGTGACAGTTATTGATGTGGCATTTCAGATATTGCGAGAGGCAAATCCACATCGGAGGACATGCATGTGGGTTGGCCTCTTTCTGCCATTTAAATGTTACAGGTAGCATCTTCAGCTCATATATAAATTGTATAATCCATGGAGTGCTTGGTACTGCATGACATTTTTGAAACAGTATTTCTCTCTCAAACAGCTTGACGCACCCCTACTGAGAGCGAAATATGCGAAACGGATTAAAATAACCCACCGGGTGTCAATGATTTGCCACATGTAGTTATTCTTTGGATTTAGGAGGTGGAGATTATGGTCATTGTTCTTTTCTTTTTTTTTTTTTTACTTTATTCTCCTTTGCATTTAATTTAAAAGTTAATAATAATCTCAGTGATACAACAACAACAGCAGTTATTTCACTCACCACTGGTCTGTGCACGTCCCAGAATGCTCTTTCCTGACTGTCAAGAATTTTCCTCTCGATCTTGTCTCTTTTCTTGTCAACTCTGAGGATCAAAAATAAACTTAGAACTGTTCTGACACAGCCTGTTGATTTAGCGCATTGCATGTATAATCTGCAGTTCATCAGTGAAAATGTGTTTTGTTAGTAACAAAAAAGACAGTAAACTGCTAACTGTATTCATGTCATAAAGAAGGGCACTCAAAGGGTGTTTGCAGTTCTTTTGGAAACTTACTTTGCTTGTGCTTCTGCTTGCATAAAGATGAATTCCCACTTCCTAGCGAAAGCTCTCTGAAGACGTGCTAAGCTCTCCTGTGATGAAAACAATAGTTGCAAATTATTCACTGACACAAAAGTAGAACCAACTGTTTTATTGTTTTTATTTTAAAAAGTGGTCTCGCGACAGATGCCAAAAACATAAAACCCAAGCAGATGTGTGAAGTGGGTAAAGGGTGACACCGAATGGAGTCATTTTACTTACAGCTTCATAGTCTGCAAGCTCCAGACGTGCTTTGTTTTGCATTGTTCTTTTGCAGAGGTAAACAGCTGAGAGAGAGAAAGACACACACACAAATGCTTGTAATAAAGAGAGAACAGGATCTCAGGTTTGTTTTAACGGCCTTTAAGTGGCTTGGTGTTTATTCGTTTTAGTCCTCTTGACTACACATTTAAACCGGCCTGCAAATCACAAAGGTCATTTACTGCAAGCAGTGTGGATGCATCCGTTACCACCAGCGCTCGTGCCTGACTTTTGATCTCTTCCTGTGCTATCATCGGCCCTTCATCTCTTTGTTAACTGACCATAATGTGGGAGCTTCATTATGCCATTAGACTGTTTTCATTATGGGTCACCATTCATGTGCTACATCTGGGATGCCTGGTCTTCCACTAACGCTCACAGATTATTCCCACAGTGAGCTTTAGCCTTTTCCCTCTTCTGCAACAAATGAAAGACCTGCTAAGGGGAGGTGATATTCCAAACCATTTGTGGCATTATAAAAGCTTTAACTCCACTCTGCTTGGCTGTAACAATGAAAAACTCATCCCTGTATCGCCATTAAAATGCTCAGCCAACTGTGCACAGGATGATGCATACTGGCAGATCTATGCTTTCCTGTACAGTTATCAGGCTGCAGCAGTCAGGGATTATAACTGAGGCAGACACGTATGACTGAGGCCTTGTATATGAATCTATGAAATGTAACTGGAACTTAAAAATACTGGGTTATTGCGAGCTGTGTGTACTGTCCTTGAATCTGACTGAGGGCAAAATATTTCAGCAGAGGTCTGCTTCTTTGTCGCCCGTCTTTGAAAGCGGTAATGTTTTTTTCCTTGCCTGTTTGTTTGCCTGTAGCATTAAAACAACTTAAGTTTAAAAGTCTAATACGAAAGGCAATGGGTGATATGCATTCCTTCAAGGAATGCTAAGCTTTTATTTACTTCTAAATCTTCTATGCAATGTGAAAAGTATGAAACTGGATGTACAACAGAACAGTGCCTTTACCATAGTCTGTGTTTTCAGGTTCCCAGCAGTTTGATGGCCAAAAGTATGGCGTCTGAAAGGACAATAGGTTATTAGGAGATAAACCTATATGAAACCACTCATCAAACACATCACACAATAAAGCACATTGTGCTTTAAATCAAAATGTGCTGCAGCCACAGTGCAGCATCTGTCACAGCAAAGCACTTCGCTGCATAATGGGCTTAGCGTTCTGTCCAAAGGACATAAACTCTCAGCCTGAATCCTGACCATCCGTAGGGCAGTGTTGTATAGACTGGCCTCAAATGGAAACCAATTTCACAAAAAACTCAAAGTGAAGTCGACTACTAACACAAGTCTTCCACATTGATTTGCCCTGGCCAGTTCTGCAGCACACTTGAGGCACTGAGTAAAAGAAATAAAATCACTAAAGCCATCAGTATCTTTATTGACATTCAGAATGTGTTTTATCTTCTTTATTTGTCAGCTAGGAAGAATTAAGAGGTACACCTACTACTACGTTATTAATTTTTACAATTACACAAGGGCAGTTTCAGATACAGTTTATTGTCTTGGCATAAAGTAAATGCATATGGGGACAATATGTAAACAAACAAAAAACAAAAGTATACAAGATAAAACTAAAGGCTGGATTACAATTTCTTCAATTTTAAATCCTTTTTAATATATCCTCCCTAGATAGTCCAAATAAACTTTAGCATGCATATAAGGGTCTTACCTGAAACCTATAGAAAGTGCCATCATCTTTGAGAGTGAGAACATGGTCTGAAATGGGGAAGAAGTATCCATGTGCAGCCATCAGTGTCCCTAAGTGAAGCGCCTCCACTGGGAGAAAGATAAAAGGACAAAACAGTCAATTTTCAACTTGGAATATCTTTTATCCCAGAACTGTCATACATGGGCACATGCAGTTTAAGGCAATGTTTTGTTTACTATCTCTTTCCTCATTTTTTTTGTTTATGTTTTATTTTTTAGACAATAAAAGTTAGCAAAATGTACAGTATACCAAACTTAATTTACAAAAGTATTTTCTGCCATGTTCTACAAAAAATATTATTTTTATATAGATATAACAGTTATCTTAATGTTATTGGTAGAGAAAAATGGTCCTGTTTGATTTAAAACATTTTTTTTTCTGTAATTTACCTTTTTCTTACCTTTTTGACTTTTTGGTCACAAATCGAGAATCTAATGCCCTATTTACGTATTGTCCCAATGTTATTTTAATGTATTGCATTTTCTTTCCTTGCAAATTAAAACAAACTATATTTTCCATTCATCTCAATAACCAGTGGCCAAACTGTGATCTGCTGCTTAAAATGAGTTTGACACAGCTTTGACGGATGAATAGGCAGGTCTCCATTCCAGCAAAACAGCTCCACAGGAGGCCTAGCTGATTAGTGCACCTCCAGCAGGAGAGGCGGAACTCATCAGTCAAATCACCTGGTGTTGTGCCTAGTTGGAGAGAAAACCTGCTTCCCCGTGGCGCTCCGCTGCACACGCTTGACTGTAGCTGATTTAAAACCATCAGATAATGAAAACATGTTATCATCATCAATTGTGTGTCGCATCTGCCACCAGTTATTTTCTGCAGTTGCGAGCCCTGTAAGTCCTGTATGGGGTCTACATCCATCACTCGTGTTCCTTTAATGTGTCGACAGATCTGTGGTAATACCGGCACATTTTGTTAATTGGGAGCAGCACAGGAAACCTTTTGTTTACATGCTGTTGCATCCAGCAGTGTCCTTGTTTCTTCCTTTTTTAACGGACTACTACTGACAGAGATACAGAGGTTAAAATGTTTCACATAGTCTCTAAGGGCTGAGCTAAGATTGCAATAACGGAGGATTTTTTTGCTTGTGTGCATAAAACCTGCACATCACAGCTCTTTCACACTCTGTCATGTACACGCACCCATAAGGACCTCTGCGTGTGAGAGACAAATATAGAGCTGCTTTTCCTTTACTGCCGAGGCAAGTGATGCAGCTTTCAGAGGTCAGGATGCTCTGTGTGTGTATGTGTGTGTGTGGATATCTGTAACTAGGCATCATTTATTAATAAATAATGACTCATAGTTTATTTAAATCTGTTTACTCACAAACACAACCCCCTTCCTCTTCAACCACAGTGTTGTGTCTTAGAGCAATGTTATCCTTTATATGCACTGCATGCTCTGGAACTGGATGTTCTTGTGCGTTATTAAGTCTGGAGGAAAATTGTTTTTTAGGGACTGACTAAGCTCTAAACATTTTCTGAAAAGGTTTATGAAATACATTGAGGCAGGCATTAAAAATACATTTAAAATCTGTTTTTAAGGACAAGTTTAACATCGCCTGCGCTTCAACCTTAAACGCTTTTTTTGTGTTGTCCCTCAAAAAAGGGTTTAAATAAAGACTGCAGTGTATTAGCAAAGTCAATAAAAAATAAAAGAGATGTATTAATGTTGCAGTGTGCTTTGGAGGTCTGTTTTATTAAGAAAGATAATTTTTGACTTTCTACAATAAACCAAAAATCACAAGCTTCATTGCATGCCATCAATTTAAATTAGTGAAGTTTTCAAACAAGACAAGCTTCATAACCCAGGGAAAAAATATTCTTTGATTTCATCATTTCACCAGCTTTGAGCCAACAACCCCAGCAGTTTGGAGCTTTGCCAAGTAGAGACTGAGAAATTTCTTCAAGCTGAGCTTTTTTCTTAAAACAATAGCAAAGATTCTGTATTTGCAGTTCTGGAAATGTTTGCTTTTTGGACTTGATCATTTAAGCAATCGCTATAAAGTTGAAGCTGTTTGGAGATACTGTATAATACCTAAATGAGTAGTTTTACATTTTCACATAATTTGTATTAAAGGCATATATTTATTTAAAATATCACGTCTTTTGTAGATTGGAAATCGTTTTCTTTTAACCACAGATGTTTTTAGTTTTTTTCTTGTTGATAAAATCTCTAAGATTACAGATGCTTACCCTTCAATACTTTTAGATATAGAAAATAAACAGTAGTTCACAAAAACTGAAATAGGTCTTGGTTCTGACAAAAGAAGTTCAGCAAGATGACAAGATTTGATTCTGTTTGTCACGTCTAAGGCATTCCAGCTTGTGGATGAAAGCGCAGCTTTAAACAAACAGATTATCATAAAGAACCATTTGTTTTCTCTCCAGGCTGTTCTGATAGTCCTCATATCCTGCCTCAGAGATCATTTTACGTTTCCCTGCTCCACAGTGCAAATTATCTGTCACGGTTTTACAGATACAAACTCACATGTACTGCTATAAAAATGATACTTGACCAAATTAGTCATTTTTTATATCTGAAGCACATTTAAAAACTTTACACTGTCAATAGATTTACTTTAGCAATAATAAAAAAATAATCACATTTCACCAAACTGGATCTAGTCCTATCAGAGTTACTACGAATTGTGGTGTGAAGATGAACATTTATGCATTTTGTCACCTATGTTTATTTCTATGTTTGTTCATTTCAAATTGAATAAATTTAGAAACACCCCACCAGGGTTCTCATTACACTGTGGGTGATATAAATATGAGTCATATTGTTGACTTCCCATGAGAAAATAAGCTGCAGGCTGCACCTGAACTGTATTTACATACTTTTTGTTGACATTTTTGTTAATATCATTATGCAGCGTCATGCTAACATTGCTGCTGGCAGTTTCCTCTTTCCTTTGTAACTACAGACAATGATCACATTTATCACATCTTCAAATTTAAACTTTTTTTTTTTCTCGTACTGAATGTTGATTTTTATGTATAATAACTGATGTTCTAAACTGTAATGCTGAGGTATTGACTTAAAATCAGCTGATAAAATGGCCCACAAAAAAGATCTTTTGAGAATTGAAATCAATCAAATATGAGAACAGGCTCAGTGGACTGGAAACAGATATATTCAAATTAAAGAATAAAGAGTTAAACTAAGGACAATGAAGTGTTTTATTTGAAGATTCATTTAGAACAAAAAAATCTATTGGTTACCATAAAACATTGATAAAAGCTCATTTGCATAATAAATTTGTTGTGAGACAAATTAATTGCCTGTTTCTGTTTGTTATTTCTGGCCAGCAGTTGTTCTGAACTAAAAGTTGTATAGTTTTTGATTGAATATATGTTAAGCTTGATGGTATTGTTACATAAGTATAACATAGAGCATATTTTTGCATATAAATAAAACAACACATCAAGAAATGAGGATTATGTGTTGACAGAAAAAATGTAAATAAAAATTAATGTTAATCTCTGTGGCTGCCCATTGTAACAAACTAAAAAACATAATTACACACTACATATACCTAAAACCACACATGACTTAACAAAGTCAAATGCTTTTTTATCTTGCAATCTGAAACAAAATAAAATGATTGCTTTATATTTTTCACAGGTTTCCCTTCTTCCAATTTGACTTTTTTACTGACTCATTGATTTTGTGAGCTTTTTCAAGACAGTCTAATTATTTTTTGTAACACAGAGATAAAAGAGGGACAACAAAACAGAAAAAGAAGAATGAAAAGACAAAGAATTGCAGCATGTGCAACAGCTCAAGGACACGAAAAGATAGGATCAAAGAACGATGTACCACCAAGGATGACAACATTCAGCTGAGTAATTTTGGTCCAAAGGAACCTTTAGGTATTTCTTTTAATGCTATGCAAAAAACATCTAATACTCGATCAACACTTTTTCACCAATGGATGTTACAAATACACTTAATGTTTATTTTGTTTGTTTCCCCTTTTAATTTACCAATATAAAAACCAAGCCACCATTCTGCCTTTCCTGTTGTTTTCAGAACATTTCATCAGGATCACACACTGAAACATTTACACACACTACACATTATTTACCTTGATCTTCAATGTCCAGATTCTTCATCAGCCACTGTACGATATCAGAACCTGAAAGCACATGAATCTGAATCATTGGTGGATCTAATGTGTTCCACAATGTGCTAAAACACCTGTTTGCATTTAGATGCAAATGACAAAAAAAAAACAACAATGAGACTCTTAACCCTGCCCACCTCCCTTTATCATCACAGTGAATACCAATTTCTCTAGTGATGCACCATGTAGGTGGACATAAGGCCATCCATTATCAAATATACTTTTTTCCAAGCTAGCTCTTATTGGCTCAAGCCAAATAATATTAATGGCCATAGGTACAATGGTTTGATGTTGCATTTAATATGTACTGCTTAGCAACTCAATATTAGCAAAATAATGATAGGGTAAACACTTCATTGTGCTTGTTGCATTAATTAATTATTTTAAAATTTACCATTGATTTGGTGGAATGGAAGTCATTTGGCCTGCGGGCCACCAGATGATTAGCCCTGGTGTATCGTATATGCTATACATACATTGTAGTTGCTATGACCATAGAACTTTAGATGATAGAAGCCATCTCACATCTTTACCTTCTGAGAATGCTACTGAATCATTTTCACCTCTCAGACAAATATAACAGCATCCTCTACCCCATGGGCATTTTCACACCCCAGTACATGTGACTTTGGCACTTTAGCTATATATTCTTCAAGCAATCATTACTGTCTGTCATCCTGACAGGTGAGGGTGTGTTGAAGAGGTAAAAGCCAGAGAAGGCCGAAAAAAGGTGCGAAATGGAGACATGGGGGAAGTCATGCAGTGAGACAGACGAGCCCTGTGGCAGTCTTCGTGTCAATCAAGCTGCTACTCTGTAAGTCTGCATTTGATTCTTTCCGTTCCCTGTCACTGCATCCTGTTGCATGTGAGCTCCATCATGACTATGAGACTTTTGGTGGATTAACATCATTAGTGTGACCCCATTTTTACACTAATAATGTCGACCCACTTTCTAAGAGACAGATTTAATAAAATGTGTAAGTAATCCTCTAACAAAGTGCTCTTCCAAATTGATCACAACCATACATTGGGACGAGCACACTGTTGGGTGTTTGCATGTTTAGTTAACAGAAAGTAACCATGATAGTAAAAGCCAACAGCAAAGTTCTGCAACATAAACAATGCACATCTTACAATTCTTCAATAAACACAATGAGAAGGCATGATGTATTAATCCATGAATTAAACTAACCACTGAAAAGGAACATGAGTGTTTACTGACCTCTGTATTGTGTGACATATTTTTGTTTCGGCAGGAAACAGCAGCTGAGCTGTTTCTATACTTTAGATCTATTGCTCAGAAAACAACACACACCTGACATAAAATGTCACAATATATTCAGCAACAAACCACACAGATGCTAATGAGACACTAGTCTACAGAATATTTATTGTGATGCAGATAAGCCATAATAATACAACCATGAGTTATAAAATGAGTCAATGTGAAAAATGATAAATAAAATGTGGCCTCATTCTTGCATTTACTTAGACTATTATATAATTATAAATAGCTTCAACCCTTCAACCCTATACATATACTTTATTTTGATTTTGTCTTTAGGGCCTAAAACAATTTGTTATTAATGCCAGGAAGACACTGTGGGGATCTGGATGCTCTTTTCTTTTGTAAAAAGGGCAAACTATGTCTATGCATTTTTCATTTTGTGTGTTGCAGCATATTTGTGATAATTCAAGCTACACGTTTACATGAACAATGGAAAAAAGGGAAAATGAAATGACCAACTAGCTGAATTATTCTAACATCTGGCCACTACTGTTGGACAAACTGTCCTTTGAGAAGAGAGACAGAGACTCATACCAGTGTCACATCTTTGAGTAGGCTTTTAGTTTTTTCATCTATTCATTTTCTTGCCTATATCTATAGAGACAACAGTGTCAACATGAATTCATGCAGACATTATAGTTGTTTGTTGAAACTATGAAACCAGGACTGCATTAGTGTTGAAATGTATTGCATTGTTTTTTTTTTCCTCTTTCTGTGTTTTCTGTAAAAAATAAAATAAAACTTTAACAGATGTAGTTCCTTCAAGAGCATCAAAAAAGAAAATCTAGTCTTGTCACTGAGGCTAAAAGGCCACTCGACATGTTGGCGCTGCTGGTGTGAAAAGCAAATAAAAAAAGCAAGACTGACAACAATCAACTTCAGTAGACTTCTGCGGAGGTGTTGATGCCACGTCTCAGAGGGGCAGAAGCTAAGCACAAGATAAAAGTCTTACCTGAAAAAACACTGGGGATCTTGGTTAGAAAACTCTTCACTGTCCGTATGGGGATGCCATTTTTCTCCTCCTGCATACGTGCTATTAACTCCTCCATCTGGATAGCACAGTGACAGTGGAAGAGGATATGAGAGAGACGGGAGACACGGCAAAAGGGAGCGAGTGAGTAGATTTTATCGCCTCATCTAATATATCTTCGCTTATGAAAGCAAAGATAGAAAGAGGTAAACAAATACAAACAGGTTCTTGTGTGGTTCAGCTGGGTCTCCAGGGGAGAGAAAGGGAAGCGATGGAGCTGGTGACTAACAAGCACAGCTGTCAGATTTGTGCCTCTCCTATGACAAATCTTGCTGATTTGTGTCATTTGTCACGTTAAACCAAACTGTAAGCTGCGGGTATTCAACACGGCAACAGCAACAAAACTTTGGAAATCCAGCACTGACGGTTCCTATTATCCATCACAGTTGTGTCTTTTTAACAGCCTCGCATTTAAACTACGCTCAGCAGCGTCAAAACATTTCAGGCAGAATAGTTTTTATGTTCTGTTAAGTTACAATTTGGCACCAAAAGCGGCATGAATGAATGACATGAGTGGGCAAACAGCTACACACTGGCATACGTGCAAACACACATGTTTTGCACATGTGATTTTGAGGGAAAATGTACCAGGAGTTTTCTCAAGGGCCTGGCAGGAAGACAGACAAGCAACCATATTTACAAGAGCTGATGGAAGAGACAGTAGCAGAGGCCTAAAATTCATCAACACTAAGCAACTTCTTCAATTTTAGTCTAAAATATTGGCATAAAGGCTGGTCCTTTAGGGGATAGTAGACTTTTTTTTTACTGTTGCTTTTTCTGCAATCAATATTAACAGCACAAGATGCAAGGTAATCTCATTTAAATTAAACATTTTGCTAAGGTCGCTTGCAGAAAGTTAGATTTACGTCATGAAAAACATCTTCAGCAAAATTAGATCATCAGAGAACTTACAGGTCAAAACTTTTCATATCTTAGTTTTTGTTGCTTTCTTTCTATGAAATCAATCTCCACCATTAGAATTCAAAAATAACAAAGCATTTGTGGCATTTTCTGAAAGCTATCACTGTGACTGTGGACACCACCATGCATAAACAAGTGTAATGTTGCCATCATGAGTCAAACGGCAGGGATCATCCCCTTCAATTTTGTTTACTCTTTATTTTGGATGCAGCATGACACACAAGCCTAACCAGTGAGGCTCATCTGGGAATGTAATTTCAATGCGGCCCTATCCCATTTCATACAAAGAGGGGCTTGTGGGGGTGAAAATGAATTTCTTGGACACATAGGAGAGAAAGCAGTAGTTTTGATTAAGAAAATTCTGGTATTGCTATGCAAATCTGTAACCACTCAGGGTTTGGTGGACATGAGCCAGTAGTGGAGCATTATGTTTGATGAAAGCTTATTGACAGGCAAATACCCTGAAGCTAAAAAACCTCTAGTTAGTGAATGAAGTTTAATTTGACAATGATAAAGCACAGACAACTACTGTAACCAAAAAAGCTGCTGTGAAGAGTCAAGTAAGATCAATACAGTGACAGATGAAAAGAAATACTGTGCATACTGAATTAATGTCACAACAATTTTTTTTTGATAATTACAAGCCATTTTTAGGCTCAGAAAGACACTTTTACAGTCTTTGATGGTCTTGTCACTAAGGCAACCTAGACAATGTAATTTTCTCACAGGTAATGGTTTGATAATGGTCAATTCAAGCACTTTTTTTTTCAAGCAAACTGACTTGAAAGCAAACCAGCAAAATGCAGACAAAAACGGAAAAGAAGAAGAAATCAAACAAGACTGAAACTGAGGCATGATTCCAGCTTTTTTGAGTCTGGAGTTTGGCTTTTTTGCTTTTCTTTTCTGTTGCAGACTCTGTTTGCAAACATCCTGTTCTGGCTTTTCAAAATAAAATGATTTTCACCTGTGTTCCTTTTGGCCGTTTCACCTTACTTAAACCCGAGTCCTAAAATAAAAACACTATACACTACTGTACGATTTGGGCACTTTTTACAACTAATCATGCAAATACAGTAAAACCAAGAGTTTACTTGAGCTTTGATGAGACAGAATAATTAAAATATACAATAATAATTAATTATACATCATTTTGATTCATCTTATAGCCAAAGATTGACTCTTTAGGGTTTCTATTTGTGGAGCCACTTATTGATCAAATCTAGGTGACCAAAAAAAACCTAAATGGAAAAAGTCTTAACCAAGACCAACTCTCAGTCTCACAACATTCTCCATCCCCTTATCATCATGAATTTTGTTGCTCGTTGTGGATGCTATTTCTGGCTAATTTAAATCTGACAAATCTGTCAGTATAGACAACATAAAATATCCACTACAACATTTCATCTTTTTTTTCATTATAAACTGAGTGAGACAAGATGATTTTAGAAATGGTGTTTCTAATTAATCCACAGATAATTCCTGTATTAATTATACAACTTATGTAAGTAATATTTTCCTGTGTTGCATGTCATCATTTCTTTTCTTTTTTTGCATTGGTATTAATCATTAATTAAAATCTCCCAGTATTCAGCTAATCCCATGTGCACCAATGTGTTTTATAATGCCAACCTTCATTCTGTTTTTGTTTTTATCTCACCATCTTGCTCGGAGAGTTAGTTGGCACTGTGAGACAGAGCAAACAAGGACGACGACGGGAGTGATCAATACTTCACACACACACTCCTGTCTTTGCAAAGCCTCACCGCCTACAGATGCTAAAATACCACCAGCGTGACTATTCAAGATCTAAAGCTCTTGATGTGGGGATGCTCTTTGGCTTCATGTTAGGAGAAAAGGAAGAGAAGAAAGTCGTTTCCCATAAGAGAGGACGAGAAAGACTAAGACTCTTTCTATTTTTCCTTTCTCTTCCTCCCCATAGCCCACCCCCACCCCCACCCAGAGCTGTCTGACTGTGTCTCTGCAGCCTCTTAACAGATAAGAGTGAGTGTTTTGGCTGCACAGTGTGAATCACTGAATAATGAAGGTGCAGGACTCACTACATATGAACTGACTAACAAAAGCTCCGGATATAAGCACACACTGAGCTTCAGCACAGGGCTTCAAACACTTCAAAGACTATCACTGAGGGCACTCGTGGTGCAATCAGAACATTCTGAAGTACCATTTGGAGCAAAAAAGAAAAAAAAAATACATTCAAACTGGGTTTGTAAATCAATTCTGCCTTCTTACATTTATTTTTTATCCACTGTCAAGGACAACATGTCCGCCTATTTTAAGCTTTGATTTAACTCCAGATGATAAAAGAGAATTGAAAATGTATCGTTGGAAAAAGTGGGATATTCCTAGAACTTCAGAGAAGATCTCTAGAGAATCCAACAGAAGGTCAGCTTTATTAGTTCCCCCAACGAGAAAAAGAAAAATAAGAAAAAAAAGCGGCCTTGATGAGAATTGCTCAAGGTGGTAATCGTGGGGAAAGTTCTATAATTGACTTTTTGAGGCAAAAATATAACTTTGATTCATTTAGATGTAAGTGTTGTTCATTACACCTTCAGACAGGTAGTTGATAAGACTCTGTAGAAACACAGTTTAAAATTCCTACCATGACCATGACATTTCAAGTGATCTCTAAATGCTACCCAGGATCAAGTTTTTGTGAGTTGTGCAGCACAGCCTGCAAGTTTTAAAACATCGAGTCAGCTCAGGGCATGTGATTGTTTTTCATCTCCAGCACGGACCTAAATTTAGGTGACTATTAAAAAATATGTTTGATGAACTCAAACTTAGTTTTAGGACACAATTACATCAGCTTGCATGAGTCTTGCTATGATATCTACGTATTATATTAATAAAACGCACCTTGTGTTGCTGATAGAAGTGACACTACAATATCAGTGCTGGCTTTATCTACTACATTTTATCCTGTCAATCAATAGGGAACTCATTTAGAGTTCATTCTGTTTTATTTCTGTGTAGATGTGAGAAACCTGAGTGACTGTGATAAAGAGGAAATTAAAAGCACTCCTCTTCTGCTTCTCTTGGTGCCTACCTCATTTCCCCTCCCTTGTTCTCGCAGCCTTTGATGTAATGTCTGAATGTTTCTGTCTCTGATAGACGAGGAGCACGGTATCATCTCGACAGTGCTATCTGTGGACAAATGTGTCTACAAGGAAAGACTAGATACCCCACCCCCCAATTCTGCATCACGCAATTATGCAGACAAACATCATGAATTCAGACAATGACACATGACAAATACATAAACTGAGTCATACAGCAGATAAGCACACGTGTGGTGGGTTATAAATCCAGATAGTGGGAAATTGTTGTAATTTGAAAGCATCAAAACAGCAATCCAGTAAAAGTCTGGCTGCCATAGGCAGAGTGAGAGCAGTCTGAAAAGAACCTGTGACTATACAGCATGACAGGGCTGGTAGATAAAACAGTCTTTGCAGCTGGTTGATCTCATTTCTCTCTGAACTGCAGAACTCGGCTTCCTGAATGAGGAAGAACCTGTGGTGGAGGCTGGGAGATAACTTTCTTACTTTCTTTTATTTCTCTCAGAAGCTAGTCGTGATTCATAAATAAAACGTTCCATATGCAAAGTCAGATGGAAGATCAATAAACCCTAAAAGCATTATTATATGCATCACATTCCTAATAAGGTAACCCAACACTGAACAAATTCACTTTGTCTTTCAATTTGTCTTTTTGAGAGAATCTGTTTTTGGACAAAAGGAAAATTTAATATCTGCACCACAGCTGTGTTAAATCACTTTGAAAGGCTGTGTCACCCCACATGAATCACTCATCTCTCTTCAACAGGCTGCTGTATTGGCATACTAAGTAAAAGTAAAAAAGAAAAACAAAATGTTTGTCGTGCCATTCGGAAGGAAATGGTGTCAGTCTAGAATGCAGAAAAAGTCTGTTGTTTAAAATGCCTTTTGGTCTTTTTAATTCACAATTGGTTCACAACCAAGAACTTGGATTAGGCATGCAGGCTTGACTAATTGTTCTTTAACAGGAGCAAGAGGTTGCTAGGTACTGCTGGTTTACCAGAAAATAAAATAAGTCTGCAGCCTGAGCAATAGTTTTTTGTAAGCATAAAACCAAACTGCCCTGCAGAAAAGTTATCGGGTCTGTGCTGACAAAACTGTTGCTTTGATGCCATGATTCTTAACTCTTTCAGAGGTTGCCATATTTGTTACCACAGCAACACATTCTCAGACCGCTATCACAAGGACATCTTTGGCTGCTTGCCATCCCTCATTCATAAGAGAGAAAGAAACAGGTGGTGGTGGGGGGGTGTAGGGGAGAGAGGGTGTACCGTGCTTCAGATGCTATACACAAATCCAACAGTAACTAATCTGTTATCTGTTTTAATGTATGTTTGGTTATTTGTTACATATTTTTTATTGTTAATTTCCTTTGGTCATGACTTGGACATAACGTTTTGATTCACAAACTAAAGATAAACTCTGCTCAAATTCCACCATAGCAGCAGCAATTAATTATGGATTGTTACCGGTAGTTGAATTAGTGATCTATTATTTAGAACCAAAACAGTTCTGTGTAGATTACCTAAGCACTGCACATTCACCATCAAGTGCTCATTGTAAAGAGTTGTTTATGAGAAAAGAACAAGTGTGTAAAATCCATAAATAATATATAAAATAAGATTCCAAGCCAGTTGCAGGATTACAGCAGTTTCTTCTCAGCTTCATAAGCAAACATGCTGCACAATACTTTAATACTTTTTGTTATGCAATTGGGCAATAACCAGTAAAATCAAAAAGTGCAGTTTTACTTTTTTTTATTAAAAAGCACACACATTCAAAGACAGACCTATGGACATTTCTTTTATTAATTGTTTATTTACTTTCTTACTTTGAATGTTTAGTCTTTAGTCTTCATCTGTTTGCTGTCAGGATAACTCAGCTGGATAAAGAACAACAGTCAGCTTCACAGCAGGCTGGGGTCACATAAAGAGAGGAGCAGATGCTCAGGTGAGAACATTGTCTGAAGTGAAAACAATTATTGCATCCAAGTTGTTTTATTTTTTTAAATTGCAAAAACGACAGATGAACCATTAACCAGCATTTGCAGTTCAGTGTTTTATAAGTCATGCCATGGTTGAATTCATCAATAAAGTTCTGACCCATTAACACATTGCCCAGCGTACCAGTCTGCACTGTTTTTGTCCAATATTTCCATAAAAGAGGACTTTGATGAGAAAAGCAGGGGCTGTACGTTACAACAACCCTCCAGCAAAAATTTCACATGTGAGCATCAATGGACACTACAGAACAAACATTGATTTATTTGGAAAATTACAAATGCATGCTGTCAACCATAATGTCCTCTCAGCTTTGAATGCTGGTTGAGGTATGACTTTGAGCCCGTTAATGGCCTGATCTGATTTGAGCTGAAGTACTAATGGATGTAATTGAGGTTGATGTTTGCAGCTAAACAAGAAGGTCTTTGATTCCCTGCGTGGCTCTTCTGACATACTGTTTCCTGTTAAAGCTTCAGTAGGTACCATTTATTAAACAATTTTTTTTAAACTTATTTGTTAAAACAGTCATTATGTTCTGACAGTAGAATATGAGACAGATAATCTGTGGGGGGAAAAATCAAGCTCCTCTGGCTCCTCCCAGTGGTCCTACTGTCATTTGCAGAAATACTCTGCTACGAATCAGAAACAACCAATCAGAGCCAGGGGGAATGTCTTTCCAAAGTCAATCACTCTCGTGTATGCGCTGCTCACCCCTTCACATTCTTCACTTTGTTGCAGCAAAACTGAAAAAGCTATGGAGAAAATGTTTAACAAGTGTTACTAAATACCTCAGTGTATCCATTGCTCTTTCAGCAATTTAGCACCACTATCACCGTCAGAAGGACATAGCTGTATATATGTGCTGGAAC
>JAVKLF010000073.1:10293603-10305828 GCA_034783495.1 Millerichthys robustus | reverse complement strand
TTTTCAATCTGCAGTTCAACTTTTGATCATGGTATTCTATCCCAAAAGCCTATTTAAAAAGGATGGTTCATTTAAAAGGTCACCAACTCTGATTTCAAGATTCCAATAGACTGAACTTTCCACAAATCCCTGCAACGATAGTTCACTTTGTTCTTTTACTGCCTATTTATCAACCTACTATCATCTGTTGTTGCTGGCAGCTGGTGGGACGTTGTTTAAAGGGTGAGGCCTTTTTGTCTCCATCTAATACTCTCACTCTCACCGTCCTTCTCATACTCTCTTATCAGTGGGCGAGCAGTGGGCGCAGTGACTAAGCCGAGGTTAGCCATGTGCTCGATCATCCACTGAAAGCCCATATCCCTCCTGCCCACCTACCATGGTTTCATCACTCAAATAGCATGTTATCATAAATTAGTAGATAATGGAAGAAGAAGACAAACTGTAACAGGTGCATTCTGTCAAAGTTCTTGAAAAACTCTCACAGTAGCTCATCTAGTAGTTCAAGCATGCAAGTCCAAAAATCAGTATATTCACATTTCAAAAAAGAACATCCTTTTTTGTTTAAATACTAATCTATAACTGTTTCAAGCACTTATTTTATTATTTGTTTTTCTTTAAATAAGCTGTCTTAATCCTGCTTTTACTTTTTGGCTATTAAAATGAAAAACTGGCCTTGGGAATAGATTATTGGTCAATTAAAGCATCCCTGTTGCTAATCCCTCAAGTGTTATTAGTTATGTCCACTCTGTCTGGAGTTGGATTAAATGAGCCTTATCTCAAGACACCAGTATGCATGTTTCAGTAGACTAAACAAAGAAACAAGGTAAAGAAGGATGAGAAGAGAGCAAAGGAGGTGAAACAGGGAAAAGGCTGAGTAACTGGAAACAGAGATCCACCGGGAATAGAAAAAAAGGGAGGATGCTGTCTATTTTTAGATCTGCACTACATAAGAGAGAGGGACTTTTCTCCTCCCTCCCACCATCCCTTCATTTTCCACCTTCCTCCTTGGCACGTGCAAACAAATGCTCAGGATGGCTCTATGTGTCCAGAATACCAATTTGAGAGAAGCAGCTGGATCCTGGCAGGCTGACATTCTTCTGCCTTCTCCTGTCTGCAGAACCAAGACAAGGACTAAGAGTCCAACAGGACAAGTACACATCAGAGGACACATCAGTCAGTGTAGACAATAAACTGATAAGGGCAGACTGCTTGACGGAAGTGACACTTGAACTACAGAGCGTTGGCGATGATGGATGATGAGCTCTGAAGAAGTTGCAAAAAGAACAAATATAAGGCGAGAAGGGACAAAGAGATCATTATCGATGTCGCAAGCAGAAATCTGCATAGCCTAGTAAGTATCTTATAAGGTCACAAAGAGGTGCACTTAAACCTTTATAAGTCATGTCAGGAAGGTCTAAATGATTTACAGTACTGTAAGCCAGTAAGTTAATCTCTAAAGGCTGACTTGTTGCATAGTATAAGACCTCATTAAGAAAGAAAATTGCTTTAATTAATACATCTACATAGGACAAACTTATTAATGTCACCCTCACACTGGCATGTTCTCCCACTTATTCTAATGTTGGCTATTTCATGTACACAACTCAAATTCAAAATAGCTACTGCCAACAAACTTCAACCAATTCTTTGCAAAAGTTCCGGTGCTTTCCATAATATTTAAATGCATTTATAATGCTGACTTTGTAATTTTTCTATCTGTTCAAGATTAGCCAACAGTCTGTCTTTTGTCCAGGACATGAACATTGTGTGAAATATACACTGGTCCCTTTCTGATTGAATGATGAGAAAATAATGCCCTGACTTACTGCAAGCAGAAGCTTTTAGGAATTTATCTATTATCAACGTAAGTGCAAAATGCTTTTAAACGATGTGCAGACTCAGGCTTTTACAAACAGATCGGCAGACTTTAAACTGTACAGATGTTTGCTAACTCAAACAAAATTCAGAAACAAACACATACACTGATAAACAATAATATCCTGTCACTTTGCAAGCTCAGGGAGTTCTGGACCCAGGATGGAAGCATTTTGAGATAATCTCATTTGACAGTCTGCTGGCGTGGTTGTCATGGGAATCTGATCAGAACAGCCACCAGCTATTAGCATAACAGAAACAAAACGGAGGGCAGGAGAAAGCACAATCGTCGCACGCAGCAGTGTCCTGAGGAATGCCATTGCTCAATTAGCAGATGAGACACTTTCGGGAGTCAGCATCTGAGCGCCAGGAGGAATAAAAAGATGGTGACCTACTAATAAATGTTATGAAGCAGTTGCTTTGTTTTGGCTGCTGGCCATGGTATGTCACAAAAGAACATATGAAGTAAACATTCTAGCACCTCTCTGCAGCTGCAGAGCACTGTGCTTTTCTGGATGCTATCATCAGCAGCCAAACAGGTGTTTACTGTTTTAACTTTTTGCGATAGCAGCTGATCATTTTCTAATTCCATCTAAACACATATTTATGCTAGTTCATGAAAACCTCCAAATCATATTTGAAGTATTGGTCATGACCCAAATGACAAAAAAAAATAAAAAGAGAAAATGTTCATAATATATAATAAATTGAATATACCCATCTAAACAATTTGGGGTCATTCTAGACAAAATGTGCCTGTCCTCCTTGTGCACGAGCAGGTTTTCTTAGGGTATTACGGTTTTCTCCCACAGACCAAAACATCCATGTTAGGTTAATTGGTCATTTTAAATTGTCCCTAAGTGTGCGTGAAAGTGTGTCTCCTATGTCTCTATAGCTCCTTCTCTACAGGCGCGCCTTTAAGTGTTCAGCCTCGGCCAAATGTGTCTCCAGTCCCGACCGCACTTTTAAAACGGCCTCAGCAGTGGTTCCAGGCGGATGAAGCCGGGTACTGTGAGGTTTTGATTTGACGTCAGCAGACGTGGATTGGGTAAGCCAAGGCGGAACTTGCAAACGTCTTCGGCAAACTCTTCCTGTCAGTCAGAAGTAAGGAAATATCCAGGGAGAGGACAACTGGCGACAAAAAAAAGAAAAAGTCTGACTACCAGATGATAAAACCGTAATGAGTTAAGCCACATGCTGACGATCCGCCCACAATCACACCCACAGAGCGAGGGAGACACTGCCATGGAGACACACACATCTGAGAGGAAACAAACTGACATGAACTGATTAGAGTGAGACTTGACATTGGAGAAGGGGCTAAAGTGTCCCTGTGATAGACCTGCAACCTGTCCAGGTGTCTGCTGAAATGAAAGATGTTCGTATAGAAAATAAATGAACACTAAGCATTTTTTTTGTGGCATTCATGAACATAAATAAAAATATAAAATGATCAGCTACATATTGAGTCAAAATGGAGCTTGAGCTTTATTAACAAAGGTTGAGCGAGGCAGAGGTTGCTAAGCTGAACTAATAGTGTGCAACTGTGAAGCTCAGTAGGCTGCAGGTGGAATCTGCTCAGCATGACAACCTGCAAGCTGAGAGAAAACGTGTGTCTGATTAACTCAGATGTGCCCAATTCCAGATTAAGAATTTGCCTGTTTGGCAAATGAACACACGTGTATCAAAGTGAAAACGCACCCTTTGGAACAATCGCTCCCTGACTTTTAATATTTCAGCTGTATTGGATTTGTGCATTGGCACTCGGTGATGGCAGGCTAATCACTGAGACGTGATTGCTTCTGGGAGAACAAACCTTATTGTCGAGAGGGTCACTGAGCTGCAGGGAGACAATCAGGCCAGCATTCTCAGTTACAGTTACAGTCAATTTGGATGGAAAACGCCACATCCAATGGTTGTTTGTTTAGAGTGAGTTCCAAATAAAGCTGTGAGTCACACGTGAATCACTTCACACAGGAGGACAGATTACTGTGCTCCAGCAGGGTCTAAACACATCCCTCTCTTTTTCTCTCCGTGAGGATAAAAGCTGACTGGAGTGTCATAGGGCTGCAATGACTTCAAAGCGAGGGACGGGTTGTGAGGGGAGGGCACAGAGAAACACAGGTGGATGGATGCTTTTACTAGCAGGAAAAAAAGGGGAGGTTAGAGTGCGTGTGTGTGTGTGTCAGGGGTAGCGCCGGGAAACAAGGAGAGAAAGTTAGTGTGATCTCGTGAACATTTGAGAAACATCAAAGACTTGAAACTGAACAAAAGAGGGCATGAAAGTGGGAGGGGAGAGTGGGAACGGGTGGAGGGGCATAAAAAGTCTGAAATGAGAGTGTGAAGGAAGGAGTGACAGACAGCGGCAAAGTACAAGTCGAATTAAGACAATATTTCACTTCAGGCTGTCAAATTATACAGCAGACTGAGAGATAAAGCGTTAACATAACAAGATTTTTGTTTACTTTTGAAAACATGACATGAAAATGTGGTTTTAGCTTTGACAGAGTTGAGAGGTTGATATGATTTACATAAAGTGTTCTTTTGGGTAACAATGTTTCATCTTTTAGCAGAATCTTCTAAGAAATGTACTTTAGATAATCACTAATCTTGTCAAATATGCAGTCAGGTGAGTTTTTACAGTATTGTAGTTCATCTTTCATCTCAGGTGCCATTTGTTAAATGTGATCCCTTCCATGAAAAAAATCAAACAAAAGACCACTTTTAGCAGACGACATCACAGCACTTGACACATGTTGTAGCTCTGTCACCAATGTGCAATCTCTTACCAAATACTGACAGCAAAAGTTCTGATTTTTGAGAAGGAAAAAGAAACTGCAAAACGTGAGGGAGGTAGAATGTCAAGTTTCCAAAACAAACAGACTCAACGCCTAATACTTTAAGGCATAGAGACAAGCAGGCAAGTGGGAATTTATACATTGTCGACGGTGTGTGGGAAGGAGCTAAGCTTTGCAACGAGTGACTGGGTGGTGTGTTAGAAGTAGAGACTGCATGGGCACGGTTTGGATGCAGATGGTGTCCGTTGCAATGAAGGGCGAAGGAGACAGGGGAGCGGCGAAAACAAGGACGCCGGCTTAATGTTTCGGATGAATAAACGCAAACCAGTGTGAACTGAATGTGAACAAGGTTACGCGACACCTCTCTCTTTTAAGATTGTGTTCAAAGCTCAGAATCTCTGTCCGCATTGAGAACACATCACCGAAGGCAACAAAGCAGATCTGGTTCAGGGCTCTTCTGTAATTCTTTGCAAAATGTTGAACTTAAATTAAATGACTAGACTGAAGCGATGCCTGAGTCAGCCTCTATCTTAATGCACAAGCTTCTTTACGCTGTTATATAAGCCAGAAAGACACTCCTTAAGACTCCAGCTGTAGCAGACATTTAGTGTTGCTTTAAGATAGCTTAAAGCAAGTATCTGTTCACTTTACTGTTGCATAGATAGCTAAAGCTATTCATTTTTATTTTATGTAGTTTTTTTGGGATGCACTGTAGTGCACTGTGTCCATTCCAGCTGGCCTACAAGGTGAAAATGCTTTTAATCTTGCATACCTTGACTTATTCAGCACTTCTAGTTAAAACACATTTGCCTCATTCTAACTTCAGCTGAAACTGACTCATGATAAGACTTTATATTGAACATGTGAATTTCTAACACCTAGCTTCTAGCAAGAAATTAAATAAGAGGGTTTCCAAAAGTATGTTTGTGACATACAAGGGCTTTTTAGATTTATCCTGCTTTTAAAAATGGGTTTTTTCTTTTATGCATTTGTAAAGATTTTTTTTTATGCTCTGCTTCTTATTATTTCCTTGTGACTTCATCTACGGTCACACTCCAATGAGAATATCAGGGGCAATTAGGAGTTCAGCATTTTGCCCTGAAACACTTTGTCACTTGAAGAGGCCATGGATTGAACGTGCAATCTTCCCATTGGAAGGCGGCCACTTTACCACAGCCGGCTAAGATCACTGAAGCAGCAGAGACTTTAGAGTGCCCATGAGCAAGACACTTCAGCCTAAATTCCCACATTAAAATGAGTGTTTTTATATGCAGCTTCAGTTTTATGAGAACATTGGTAGCTCTCTGAAAGACTTCACTTTTGGTTGTGTGGGATGGCCACATAAAGACCAAGCAAAGGTCATCCCTGGAGATCTTAAACCTCTACCACAGAGATCTGAGTGGGGAGTGCTTCCAAATGTGTTGCTGCACCTTTTTTGCATCATTACTCTAGTATAAGAGGAAACTAAATGCTAAATTTCTTAGAGTCAGATGAGACCTGTTTGAAGTTGGCACTGTTTAGAGAACTTTTCAGTAGTGTTTCCATTGCATTATACACTTAAATGCTCAGTAGCTTAAAGGTCTGAACTTCAGTCAGGTCTATGGTAATACGGCTGAATGTAGTTTAGCACTGTTAGCACTGAAAAAAACATGCAGGATTTTTGTTTGAAAATAATCCTGTCTTGTTGTCCCTGCCCCAAATTAAAATGTGGTGCTGATCAAATCAAATCAAATTAAAACAAAAATCTAACTTTACTGCTTAATATGTTGACTTTTTATGTCTTCAATGTAAGTTTTAAGCGATTCAATTTTTATTTCCTTTTCACAGGGGGTTCATCTTCTTTAGAAACAGGGTTGCAGTGGCATACGATAGGGAAATAATTCACAGCTAATGACTGCAGATTGTCACTTTAATAGCTCTGACTTGCAGCCAGAGTCATTTATCACTTCAAACAAAACAAGCTTTTAAATGCTTATTCTGCTGAATCAGTAATGAAGAATCATCCAGATGTCATAAGATGTAAAGTAGCAGTCATAACTCACCACTTCACATAGGTGTTTATCTTTGTCTTTTTCTTTCTTTGTTATACAAAATATTTATTCTATGTATTTATTTTTAAATTGTTATTACAAATAGTTATAAAAGTAGCACACCACCTCACTGGATTATGTTTGAGGTAAAAGGTACAAGGGCATTGATTTTTTAGGATTTTAGAACAAAAAATAACAGTCAAAACCATGCAAGTACAGTTGTCATCTAAGAATTGGCATATTATTAATTTTTATCATCCAAATGCCACAATAATCATGATTTTTTTTGTTTTTGCAAATATCCCCCAACCCTACTTCTTACAGATAGAATATAGCATCCTAAAACTGAAACTTCTCTTAGAAAGAGTTATGATTTAGGAGTCTAACAGTCCTAATTAGATTTCAGTGCATCATTTGACACTAAGGATCATGAGTTAGTACAGTTGTGACCCTCCACCATCGCACATTCTCCTCCAAAATAGAAACTGGGTCAAAGCTCTCAGGAGCAATCATTAGTGGGCTTGAATAATACTTTGCAAGCAGGTAATCAGTAATTATTAGCCTGAAAGAACTGCCATGACAGCTCCGCAAATGACATCCAGATCTATCACGAGGCTTCTCATCCTGTCATTATATTCCTGTGGACTCCCAGAGCTGAGTAAAGCACAGATAAGACTATATTGAAAAACAAAAAAGAAGGAAAGCTGTCACTTTTGAATGTGGGCAAGTAAAAACTAATGCCAAAATAAAGAATGTTGTTATGAGAACTTGTTTTTGCTCTAAAGAAAGACTATTCTTTTTCTTGGTTTCATTATTAATATACCCCTTTTATCTTTAGAACAAAAATATTTGTATCTGTATCTGTTTGCTTGCTACCTTGTTTAAATTCAGTCTTGCCTAAAATATTTTAAATACTAAGGGTTCTGTTTTTCAGTGTGAATAAAATCTACTCATTTTTATTATGTTTATTTGAATCTGATGTTACAAATAGTTTTTATTGCAGTTCATAATACATGCTAATTTTCTTTCTCTTGCTTCACAGAAAACCCTTTGAATTTCCTTTGTTTAACAAAAGAAAATGTAATTAATTAACAACCTCCAGCCTTTTTTTATTGTGTTGGGACAAAAGATAAAAAATAATTTTCATTAAATGTTAAAATGCAGATATTTGTATCAATGTTTTTTGTTGGGGGGGTTTATTGTATCAAAGGAGAATACAGATATAATTCATGCATTTACTGTAAAACATCTAAACTTTCCTTGGTGATTTAACATAATAAACATATAGCTGTTATCAAATACAGGGACAATGGTTTCATTTGAAATGCATAAAGTCATAAACATTCTCTGTCATTTCCCCTCAATGCCTTGAGCAAAAAAAAAAAAAACTACGTGTGTTTTCACATGCAGGAAACGAAATTGCCTGGCTCGCAAGCTGACATACACAGAGTCGTACTTCACATATAAAGATTTCTCTCTGATCTGGCAATTATGGATCGTCGTCCCACCTCAAGCCCCCTCTTTCTCTTGGTCTCGGTGATCTTCTGATCGCACACCAAGCTAGACACGCAGTACGAGAACCCTTCAGTCTGGCTCTCAACTGAGAGAAAACTGAAAATATATTCAGTTCTTTCTGCTTTATGACTCACAAACAATTAAAGGAAGTTGGAAAATTATGTTGATAATGGGTCAGGCTGATATGGTGCTGTTTAATAGGTGTGGATTACAGTTAAAGAGGAGAAAAATGCCATCTAAAGAGATGGATCTTTGCTAAATTTGTACTAGTCTAAATTAAAAACTTAGTTTGAAATGCTACAAGGTTTTCTATTGGCAATTATTTTCAAGCATGCATGCACAACAAATGTATTTTAGTTTATGTTTTTTTTATTATCTATATAATATTGTAAGGTATTAAAGCAGCATTTACACAGCAGTTGCAAATTTAAACTATAAATCAACACATTTACAAAATTTTGTGGCAACAGTAAAAACAAAGGGTGAATGTCACTGAGAAGGAATAACAGGTTTGTTGTGAGTTCAAGATTTAACTGTGATGTAGAAGTGATGCAAAGGAGAGATAAAGTTTTGTTTCTGCAAAATGATTCAATTCATAAAATGACAAATCAATCGCACACTTTGCTCTGTTTGACCGGTAGATTTGATTTTATTTTTTTAGAAGGTCTAAAAGTTTGTCTAAAGTGAGATGTTAGAGAAAAGTAGGAACTGTACAGGTTTTGGTGTCATATTCCAATTGATAAAATATATTTGCTTATAAATTAACTGTAAGAATATTTATATACACTCCAAACAGCAATCCTATACTCTGCTGTAATGACATTTTTTTTTTAAATAACAATACTGAATGTTGTCATTGGAAGAAAATAGAGCAAAAACAATAGAGTACAGAATTAATGGCTCTACGCAGAAGCAGAATCCAAACTGGCAGCTGGAAGACCAATTACTGGATAGCCTTCGGCAGCTCAAATGTAAATAAGAATCGGCTGATGTCTCAGCTGTCAGATAACACACCACAAAGAATAATCAAACTCTGATTCACAGCAGAAAATATGACAATCTCAATCATGTAATAATTTAATATTGCCTACGGTTTTGGAATTAAATGTTTTCAAAAATGGACTCACAAACATTTAAGTAATATTTCCCTTTTTTTTCAATGAGTGCATTTTTAGCCATGTTAATACTTTTTGCTTCACTAACTAACATTATTGCCAGTTTTACAAGAAATTATTATTTTTTTAAAGTTCTCCAATAAAAGCCCTTGCAGGTTTTCTCCTTTAACAGGTAGAATAACAGCAGCTAAGCAGTCGAAACAACAGCCGTTTATACTCCAAAACCAATCTGATCATTTTAGGATGTTACACTTACTTGATTACAAATACACACACACGGTCACAAACGGAGACACAAAATGCAAACACACTCACACTCACACAACGTGCAAGCTGGTGAGAAGAGATGTTCCTTCTTCATGCAGAGCGGCTGCGAACCAGAGCTGTTTTAGACTTGCATAAAAAATTCAGAACTGCCTCTCTTAGTAACATTTGCCCTACATACAGCACTAACACACACACATGTTCACACACACATCACAGCAGTACTCAAAGGGGTTAATATGTAAAGCAGTAAAAGTGGCTTTTAAATGCTAAAATTTAGCAGATAATTTTAACCCCTGAAAACGTGTTTTGGTTAACTTGTAGGATTTCTGATTGGATCCGTAGATGCTGTTTGCCTTTATATCAATTCATCTCAAAGCTGACTGTCTGTGTTTGTACATACCGGCATGGGTAACTTTTAAAATGTTTGGTGCAAATGTGCTCAGTTACATTTTTAGTACATGTTTTCAAGCTAGAAAAACAGCCATCTTTGTACAAGCCTTCTCCAAAAGCAGGTCAGCATCAGCCATTTATTTTCATTAGATATTAATGACAGGAATGAAGAAACAGATGGAGTAGAGAGAGAGAGAGAGAGAGCGAGAGAATCAAGGATTGGGAGAGTGAAAGGATGTAGTGGAAAACCACTATCAGCTGTCCTCAACCATAAAAATCCCTCTGCTCATATTACATAACACTTTCACCACTACTCAGTGCTCAGGCGTTGTCAGATACTAAGTAGATGTGTATTTAAGGTATTGATGTGCAAGAGGTCTGAGCAGCAAAAGAAGGGCAAAAAAGCAAGTTTTCCACTTGAGAATTCATCTCATCTTTGAGCGCTCCAGTCAGAGTGGGATGCATCACCTCTGCCGAGCTCTCTTCATTTAAAAATCGTCTTCAGAGCTCTTGCTCATCGAAGCGGCATCCTCATGGCTGCAGACGTTGCGCTTCTTATTGTAGTTTGAGTTAAGCCCGGTTCAGTGTCTTAAGTGTGTTTTTGCTGACTTGACATGTTTTGTCATTATGTGGAGAAGGTTCAAGCTCAAGTTCAACTGTAACAGGAATAGAAGCCATTTAACAAAGTAAATATTATCCAAAAAAGTGTTTTTCGTCTAGCCTTTCAACAAAATAATCCAAATGCATTGGTTGTGTTTAGTTGCTATCAGACCTGTCGCGATTATTTCATTAATTTATGAAGAATGCCTAAAAAACCCATTTTTTATTGTCTTCATTAAATTCTTTGATTCAAACAGTAAAACTAAAAAATGATTTATTAATGCCTTACATCATTTGAAATTTGTTTTATGGATTTGTGTTAGATGTTGCAGGCATGGCATATTTTTCATGTCGTTTTTGTTCACAAAGGTTAAGAAGTAAACTGAAAAAAATTGTTTATTACTCAATGGGTTGGAAAAAAAACACAACCAACCTTCTGCAGGCCTATATTTATGAAAAAAGAAAATATCGGTATGACAGTGAATCAACTAAAATCTTAAACTTCTGACAGCCTTTGTTGACAAAAAAAAAGAAAAAAGTCAAGATGTTTTGCTTTATAGCATCCAACCTACAGAAAAACAGCGGCACGCAAGCAACACGCTTAAGTTTGACCAAAACCAAGTCCTTATCTCCAGCCTTACCCTTAGATCCGTAGGGCAAACATTCTTACATGTAACGAAAAATAAAAAAAACTATTGATACTTAATGCATACACACAGGAAGTGACTGATTTCCCATGACTATGCATGTTTTGACAACGTGTGCCATAAAATAGAATCAAATTTAATGACACAGCTGCTTCACAGTCTCCATTATTACAATTAAAATGACAAAGCTAGTCAGCCTCCATTATCCTACTATGTGACCCATTTTATGAGCCATCTAGTCTGTTTTTTTAAAGATAAAAATATTGTGACCTCTAAATAGCAAACCCTCCCGCCTGCTCTACAACACTACCAGCAAGTCTCCTCTTGTGCTGCCATTAATTTTCCTTAACACACTGTAAGTGCCACAACTGGCCATCAGACTATAATATCTTACTGAGCAGATCTTCTTCCTGGTGGGAGGAAGCTGCTGCAGGCAGAGTAGAAACATTTGTGGAAGGTAGAAAAAAGATAGTTCCTAATCCCACAAGTATAACAGGCAAGTTATTGCTTTATTTGGAGCAACAACTTTTGCTGATGTTTTTTTATACTTGTTTGAAGGAACACAACATGATTATATTGTAAGATCTGAACAATTTTGCAATTTCTGTCTTAAGGTAAGAAAAGACCGCATACATAATGTACCTTAACATAACAATAAAGGTACACAAATAGTGACAGAAGACAACAATGATTTTTGCATGTGTGTGTGTCCATGTGTCTGCTTGTTATAAAAATATGTAATAAAACCACAGGATGACTTCTCATGAAATTTGCAGAAAAGTACTCACTGGATGTACATCCACAACTGATTAACTTTTAAAACCAACCCAATTCAAGATGACCACCACAGCTTACTAACATTAGAAAACACAAAACATTGACTACAGTACAGTCAATTTTAGAGATAAGGGGCTCAAATTTGGTGTGGTTGTAGCCGAGAGTCATTCACAATACATGTTCCAAGTACTACTAATTATACAAGATCTTT
>JAVKLF010000073.1:10277276-10293503 GCA_034783495.1 Millerichthys robustus | reverse complement strand
GTTTCGATCCATTCCGTCTTCCTTTTGTTTCCTCAACATCAGTCTTGCATTTGCTATAAGCAATTTCCATCTCATTGTCAGGTAACATTGAAGCGAGCGAGTCACGCACACACTCACTCCCTCACACAAGCTAAAAATAGCAGCAGCCTTACCTTTCTGTACACTATCATGTTGGGGGACTCATCCGCCACCCCGTTGGTCCCCTGCCCGCTGCTGTTGGTCTGTGCCATGATCCAGTGAGTATATTTGCCACGGGGAAAATGTCAGGTGCTCCTGCTGTGGAACAAGAGAGGAGATATTTGGCCCCTATCAGGAAAAAGAACAATGTAGCCTGAACGCAACACGTCTGTACCTTTTGCCAAACAGAGAAATACAGTCAATAAACGGTGGCCTGGATGGTGTTTCTACATGTTTGGCTCTTTCCACACATGCAGACCTTCCAGTTTGGCAGCAAATGTTCACGCTGTACAAGGTCTGGACAAGGACAATGTTCAGGAAAAGTGGCCGTTTTTAAAGCAAGACCATGGTTATGTACAAATGAGGCAAAACTTTGACTTGAAAAAAAAAATCAATTATTAATAGTTATTGTTTATTAGCCTATCTCGGATGGGTCCACCATTCATCTAAGACACATTTTACTGTTTGTTGACACAGGAAGATGTCTCACGCACTACATGGCACCTACTATGGATGCATCCTATTACTGAAATACAAAGATAAGGTGAGGCAAAGAGTCTGGCGGCAGTAAATGCAGTAAAACAACACACTGTCCCCGGAGCAGGCAGGATACTCTCCAATGCAGCTTGGATACATCCATCTGAGTAGAGCAGCCATTGTCAAAAAATGTGCAAGACTTTGCAAATGTAGACATCGTGTGCATGCAGCTTCATCATATCCCCCCCTCCCCTTGACACCCACACGGCATCCTTGCAAGGTTTAGTCTGCAGATTGATAGCCTCTAGCATTTAAAAAGCGAAGTCATCCGATCTGTTTCATTCTAAGGACTGTAAATCGTGTCTCTATAACCAAACAGCTGATGCCCTTTCAGCACTTCGGACAGCTACCGCCCCTTATCTCCTTCCTCCCTCGAACAGCACGTAAATCCACAGAAAAGAAACAGCCGGAGAAGGCGGTCTGGGAAGGAGCAAGAGAGTAAGAGGAGAAAGAGGAGGAAATCTTACCTAAAAAGGGAATCAAGCAGCCCGCTTTTAGGACTCCTGAATCCGCGGAGGGGTGGAAGCCTGGTCCGTCGAGTTCAGTGTGTCAACTGGCAGACATAGGAATGCGAGGGGTCTGCATTGGCAGCGGGAGGAAGCCAACATTCGGGGGAGGCTCGATGTGTGGAACAGCTCTCAGCCTCTCCTCTCTCCTCCCGTCAGAACGATGCTGCTGCTGTTCACTAGCACGTGCGCGTCACCTCCGAGCGCCGGGAGCGCGCTCCGATCTGCAACCAATCGTGTGTGAGGAATAAATTACAACCGGCTTGGAGGGAGGGGAAGGGAGCTGGAGTGGGGGTAATGTAGTTATTGTGAAACTGAAATTTCGCTCTCATTTAATTCCTTATTTAATATAAAAATGAATTAGCTGACATTTATTGGAGGAATGCACGTTTAATGCTGAATATGTAATCGTCCTGTAAGCTGAGATAGCTGCTTTTGGTCAAAACCTTGTAAATGTCATGCGAGATTGTGAGATCTCGCGAGATGTGTGAGCGCCTGACTGAATGTGCAAAGGATGACTCTCAGCTGCTACCACACCAAATGATTTGCAATTTGGAAGATGATCTATTTTAAAGTCAATATCATCAGAACTAGAATCCATCTACAATAAAGGGGAAAAGATTGGTTTTAGTTGTTAACAAGAACATAAAAAAGAAGCAAATGGAAACAACTGCTAGCCTATAGACATTTTTTTTATTGTTAAATTTCTTGGTTTGTTGCAGGTGGTGTTTCTGAAATCTGCAGTTCAGGCATGAAAAGAGGACGATGTGACCTTTTTTCTGTATGTAGCCTGTATGTACCTTCATTCTCTAACTTGTCCTCTTCAGGACTCAGAGAATCCACAAGTTGACCAGACATGCAATCTGTCTCCATGTGAGCTGCAGAAATAAAATGTACAGTCAGATGCTGTCATAACAACTTTGTAACAGTAAACACTTAACAAGCTAAACAGCAATAGATAATGAAATCTTGTGTGAGCCAGCATGTTGTCTATTCGTTTTTGCTTCATAATTAATACATCGGTGTCATCTACTTTGGAAATGGTAATTTTCATGCTGGCAGTGGGTAACACCTTTTAAGAATAAGGTTGTTTAAGTTAATCTGGGAAAAAGTAATTCAGTTGCATTCTCCAGTTGGTCAGGTACACATTCTGGGTGTTGAAGTGGGAAACACCTAATCTTTGGGGAAAAAATATGTTACTTTGCTTCATAAATTTACTCCACTTGAGTGTCAGAAATTCACTTTAATGACACTTTTGCATCAGTCTTAGGAGGAAGCCATTTTTCTATAAATAGCAGCCAATGATCTTGCCCACTGGAGATAGGGGGGAAAAGTATTCATGTTACTATCTCAGTAGTGGATTGCAACAGAAACAGGGTATGCCTCGTAGTCTTCCCAGAAGAGCTGGAAGAGATAAAAGAGAGGTCCATTCATGATGGATGAATGCATTGATGGATGCATGGATGGATGCATGGATAAAAGTAGAAGTAGCCTATTAAGATAGGGGAACACTATAGAAAAAACAGAAAACAAACAAAAAGAAAAACAATAGTGCTGAGTGTTGTATATGCATATACACAATATGTTACTCCACAATGAGTAGGTTTGAAAAAAGTTTAAATGTTTAAAAAATATACACTGCTCAAAAAAATAAAAGGAACACTCAAATAACAGATCCTAGATATGAATGAATGAAATATTATTTTTGAATACTTTGTTCTAAACAAAGTTGAATGTGCTGACAGCAGATGAAATTGTTTGTCAATCAGTGTTGCTTTATAAATGGACAGTTTGATGTCACACAATTTTGATTTACTTAAAGTTAGATTGTGTTGTTTAAGTGTTCCTTTTATTTTTTGAGCAGTGTATTACTAATGTATTACAGCATCCTGAGGTGTATCTTTCTTCTGGTGTTCGTTTTGTTATTATTATTTTTATTTATTTATTTGTTCACGATGAGGTTTTTATGCGCTGTATCTTTAAATTTAAAACGTAGTTGAAAAACTTCATTTCCCATAAAGCACCAGTGCGGTCTCGTCGTCAAACAAAAACGCGGAAACAAAAGAACTAATCGCTTTTTCAAAACAAATAACGCGTCGGCAGAAAGTTAAAGCAGTTGACAGCTGTTTGATTTAGCATTGTAGCTTCTCTAACTCGCTCTTAAAGACTTGTCATGGCTCTGAAGAGAATACAGAAGGTGAGAATACTCGTCTTTTCCTAATTCATGTAGTGTACGAACCGAACAGGATGAAGCTGTGCGACGGAAACGCCTCAGCGGTGATGTGTTGGATAATTTATCGCAGTTTAGTTATTTGTCGTTTGAGAACTTCTGTTTCATTGTCAAGTGGTAAAGCACTCGAACTTTCGACAATAAGCATCTTTTAAACTTATTTTCTATCGGCTTTATGAATGTATCTCTCTGTGAACTGGAGAAATAACGATGGATAACAGTCGAGGATACGTCGTTAATTGACTAAGTAGGCTTCTATGTTAGTTGTCATGTACCCAAAAGATTCATTTTGATAATAACTAATCAACACACAACATTGGCAAAGCATTTAAGATTCTGTTTTTTTGCTATGTTTTGAATTGTGTGTCATCATTTGATAGCTTAATTAAAAGTAAATGAAGCTCTGCAGTGTGACAATTTTTATTTTCATTTGTTCATTTTTTGTACAGGAGTTAAATGATTTACAGAGGGATCCCCCAGCTTCATGCTCAGCTGGACCTGTGGGAGAAGACTGTAAGTGTGGGATTGTGTACCAGATTGCTTGTCATTTTCTTGTTTTTTTAATCCTTAAGTTTGTGGTGTGCAATTTAAACTGGGCTGCATTTTAAATCCTGTGTCTAGTGATCGTCACTCATGTTGATTTTTTGCCCTTTTTATCCTTTAGTGTTTCACTGGCAAGCTACCATTACAGGACCAGTAAGTTTTTTTTTTTTTTTTAAGTGTTTCTTTTTACCAAGTTGCTTCTGGATCTCCAGACAATGGTGTTTTATGTTGACTTTACAGCTCTGTCTGTTTTGTGTGGAGAGTTCGGACTGGCGCACACCACCCCAGTATTATTGAAGCCTGTGGCATTGTTGAGATACAAATATTACGTGCATTTGTAGCAATAGTTTGCTTTTCTGTTTTAGAACGACAGCCCTTACCATGGTGGAGTTTTTTTCCTTTCTGTCCATTTTCCCACCGACTACCCCTTTAAACCACCGAAGGTTAGAATACCTTTCTTTTATAATTCAAATGTATTTTCTACTGTTTTCTGGCTTTTTCTAGAGGAAACTAATAACTGCTGTGCACAATAACAAAAAGCCAACCATGGAGTCAATAGCTGTTTTTTTTTTCTCTTTGTGCTTTGCTTTTAGGTTGCCTTTACAACAAAAATCTATCACCCAAACATAAACAGCAATGGAAGCATTTGCCTCGACATTTTGAGGTCACAGTGGTCACCTGCACTTACAATATCAAAAGGTAATTTAAATTTACTTTATACCTATACTGAGCAGAACACTACATTATGTGCTGCCATAGGTGCAGAAGAGTTCTTTTAAAGTTACAAATAAATTTATACATATATTTAAGGATTAAACAACTGAAAAGCCAGAGAGAGCCCGATAGATGGGCTCAATACGTTTTACCCGACCTGAGCTGTTTTCACACACAAACGCCTAAGATTTTGAAGGGAAAGTGAGGACATTTTTACGTGATTTTTTTTTTTTACAGCCCAACACATTCGTTTCACCGTGACAGATTGTGTGCTGAAAGTGCACTCTGAAATGTTGAAATGTGAGGAAGAGGGTGCAGATGAACATCTGTTTAGAGCGCACAGGAGGCTAAACAGCGCAGAAGAGTTGCGTTTTTTTTTTTTTTTTTAAGAACATCAAGAACAGTACACAAAGCTCCTCTTTACAGTACCACATGTTCCTGAACATACTTAAGCAAGTAGAGAGCAAAATACAGCTCAGCAGAAAAGAGCAAGAAGCAGCAAGTATCAGCAGCTCACAACTATTCAGGTGCACACTCACAGATAAAGCAACAGAAAAAGCATCTTTACCTTCACAAATTGTCTTAGGAGGCAACATGTGAACGCTTTCTTTTCCTTTGGTGACTGTCAGAAAAAAGTAAGAACAGATAATTTAATTCTATTCTATAGCATTCCTTTGTGAAAAATCTCAGGGTTGCACTGCATTTATATTAACAATGAGGGTGAAACATTAGTCCAATTAGTCTTTTCTTTTTTTTTTCTTCTTAGTGTTGTTATCCATATGCTCCTTGCTGTGTGACCCAAATCCAGATGATCCTCTGGTCCCGGACATCGCACACATCTACAAATCAGACAGGCAAAAGTGAGTATCAGAGAGGTTAGCTTTTAAAACCGATTAGTTACTTTTCCTTATTCATGTTCCCTTTTTAAAATTTGTTTGTTTAGGTACAACAAAGTGGCCAGAGAGTGGACCCAGAGGTATGCAATGTAACTGACTGGTGCTATAAGCATGGAGCAAATTCTGCAAATATTTGAAGACTCCTCTTCAAAATATGACCGTACTGTTCAACTGCTTTATCCTCGCCGGTTGTAGCGGAGGTGTTTGATCCACTTAATGCACTTTCTCCTCTGAAATTTTACTTGACCTTTTTATTTTATTATTTTGGCATTACAGGTATTTTTTTTTCTTTCCATTTTAACTGATGTGCAGAGATGGCATGATTGTTTTTTCTTTCAAACATTTGTACTGTACATCACTGTAATTTTGATTATACTGAATTAAAAAGATAAAGCATAAGAATATTTTTTTGTCCTACTTTATTTGTGGGGAAACAGAAATTGAAAGATCTGCTGCATTTAAATGGTTGCTTTTTTCTTTGTTCATGACTCCAATGACCATTAGATGGCAGACATCCTCTGTCCTGACTCCAACTACCTTCATGTCCTCTAACTGCATCTATATATATATATATATATATATATATATATATAATCTGTCTTTTTTGTCAATGCCACCATCCATCACTACTCTCTTTTAAACCTTGACTTTGACCTTTGCTGCCACCGTTTTGTCACAAATCACTCCCAAAACTGTTCTCCATCCTGCCTGGACTCCATCATCTTTTAACTTTACTCTTTACCACACTCCCTGTTTTCCTGGACAGTCGACCTTAAAAACTTAACGCCCTGCACCTTTGTGATCTCTGCTCCTTGTAGCCTCACTGTTCCACCTGCCTCTCCATTATTGTAATTTGTATGGGGGAGAGATATAATTCGTTGGGGCCGAAATGCACCAGAGGCCCATGCACACCCTCTAATGTCTTGTCCCACAAATCACACAAAAGTTGAATGGTCTAGTTTTATTCTTTTAGTAAAATCACTTTCATGGCGGCATTATCACAGGCTACTTAATAACAAAGATTTTTTTTTTATTATTGTAAAGCTACATAAAAAAATTACCTTTACAAGCCATATAAAACTACATTACATATAGTTTTATATCCTGGGAACGCATATTTTAATCATTTATGGAGATTTATAAATAAGCATAAATTATGAACAGCACATTTATTTTTCCTGTGCAAACTTATTCATTGTGTAACCAAGAGGTTAACAAGTCAGGGAAGCTATAAACACAGTTATACAACACATTTAAAATGACTAAAGTGTTTTTTAAAAAAGGTTAAGTTACAGTACATAAAGCACCAAATAGAACAAAATGAAAAGTTAAACTTTGCAGTAAAGTCAGGACCTAAAGGAAACACTGTCAACATTAAAGCATTAAAAACATGTTTAACTTCCAAATAGCCTCGTTTGTTTTCAGTTTTCTTGTCCTGCACTCACTCAGGATGTTTCTCATTAGGACTCTGCTGTATAGTTACGTTCATTATTTGTCACTTTTAATTCCTAAATCTTGTGGTGTTTGGGATAAAACTGTCTTTGTCGAAGAACCTCAGCCAAATGAAATCCATGGACATTCTCGGAAACCGTGAAGTTTCAGTTTGGAGATCTTTGTAGGAACTCGGTGGGGGGGTGGGGGGGAGTCGACGCTCCCAAACTTTCTGGGAGGAGTCTTGGGTTTTTTTTTTTTTTTTGGTGTGTGTGTTTTTTTTCCAAGCTGACACGTGAAACGTTCCTGCGAAGTCTCCTGGTACGTGTGGCTGTGAGGAGCTCCGTTAGCTCCGCAGACAGACAGAGAAGCGGATCAGGGTGCTCCTCTTGCTTATTTTTAGAAGTCGCCCCAATGGAAGGAGCCTAAAGAAACTCAGCAGCCCTGCCAGGATGAGTTCGCACGAGGCCGCTGAGAAGTGACGGGGGAAAAAAAAGTTAAGTGAACGTCGTTTTTTTTTTTTTCTTTGTCAGCTTTGACTCAATTCGCAGTGGCCCATTGGAGAAGTTTCCGCGCAGCGCCATGGCTGCTCAGTGCGACGCTTTGACTGGATACTTGCAGCAGTCCGACCAGGGCTCCAACAGCGAGCGGAGCACCGACTCTCCTCTGCCCGGCTCAGAGGAGGACCTGAGCGGCCCCCTTCCGCTGCCAGACCCGGAGTGGACCGAGGAGAGGTTCCGCGTGGACCGTAAGAAGCTGGAGGTCATGTTGTTAGGTAACAACAGCAATTTAAAAAAAAACCAAAACAACTAAAACTTTATTTTGTTCGTTTAACTGTACAACTTAAAATAGAGGCAATAAGTCCCACACTTTAGGATTCAATTCTCCAAGACTTAGTTCCACCCTTCACAACATTGTTCTGAAGAATTGATGTGCGTGACCCGGAAGAGCCAATTAAGCCAATTAAGTCGATTCAAATAGCTTTGCTCAGCTAAATAATCTGTTTACAACTTCGTGACATGAATCATAAACAAACGAGAGTATTTACATATCTGTACACTGATAAGTGTCTTTCTGTTCAGTTATATGGTCTTTAGAAGTAAAACGTAAGGCAGTGTTATTACCTGCAGTAATAAGATCTGACCACCAGATGTCGCCACAGAGACTCCTGTATTTTAAATGTATGTCCACAAATTACCTAACCATTCAGTTAGATTAAGTTAACAACTTTTTTGACTGAAAGAGCCATTTTATTATGTCTTTATACTAGATATCACCTGCATAGCTACAAAATTGTCTTCAGCCCTATAATTAAGATAAAATTTTAAACCAGACCTACAGACCTTTTAAATTAAATTCAGCAAGAATCATCACATGCATATACATTTAATTCAACAGGCTCCCCTGCCTTTGTGCAAAAGATAAACCTAAATGTGACAGATCCTTCTGATTTTTTTTTTCTTTTAAATATTGTAGCTATTATCCTTATGAACTCTGTTTTTAATATTTGCTAGGCTACTTCTTCATGGTATGTCCACTAACTTCCTATGTATGACTGATGTTTGTGTGTAATTAAGTGTTAAAGCAACTTCAGTATGTAATCTCCCTAATGATGCATGTGTGACAGCGAATAGTTAAATAAACTTGTTAAAGGAGGCCAGACTGGGTTTTAGAGAGTGGTCCCTTGAAATTCAAAAGAACGAGGTCATTTATCATAAGTTTCAAAACACTTGCATGTCTAATGTTTGAGCATTAGGTAAGAGGACTGCACTCTTATCTGTTTTGCAGAAAGACATTAAGTTGGATCCGTGAAGCAACCAAACAGGGCTCTTAGGAGAAATCTTATCAGTCATGAGCACGTTGAAAAGAAAAAAAGACAGACATTAAGTGTGTCAACATGGCTGATAACCTGATTTGTTTTCTTTGTATCTTTGTAAAAAGTGTTTTTTAAAGGGTTTCTAATTTCTCGTTTTGGTTTGGAAAGCGGCTCTCGAGTTCTGTTCCTTCCACGCCAGTACAGATGTGTGCATGCACACATGTAGCGCCCCTTTGAGAATGTCCTGGTTGTTGCCTCGCAGCTCTATGCATTCCTCAAAGCTCCATGTCATCTCAAACTCTTCCAGGAAAACAGCTTAACCAAAGGCCGGCCCTGAATCCAAGTCCTCTGGACATACCACGTCACAAGCCTCACCAAAACTGGTCTATTTATGCCTTTGCGCTTGTGTATATTAAACAATTTATCTGTTTGAGTGAATCTCAACAGTTTGTCAGTTTGGTCTCTTGTTTCTGCCAACGTCTTGTTTCCTAATTGCTCTGTCATGACCTCATTGCTGACTCTGTTTGTGTTGTCGCTGCAGCTTGGATGCAGAGTAGAAACGGCTGCTGAGTTCCAGTGTCTTCGGCCAGTTACAGGTTAAAGTTTAAATGCCAAGCTATCTCAGCCACAAAACTGTTTTCACCTTTGACTTCTGCCCCTCTGTAGCAATACAAGAAGTCTTCTTATATTGCACTTTCCTTGGTGTAGATCCTTTGCGATTCTAGAATCTGTCAAATTTTGTAAATTATGCCGCAGTAACAGCAAAAAGCTCCTGTAATGTTCTGGAATCCATGTATAGTTTGTTGTGTTGATTTTTCATTTCAAAATAAAATGGAAAAAAAATAGTAATTAGGTGTTTTTTTAATTTGTTTTACCACTAAATTAGAAAATGACAATTGACCTTTCACCAAACTATTTTCTTCTTTGGCAACTTCTGTCATTTACAGTATTGCTTTTAATTTTGTATTGGGATAGCTAAAGCAAAAATCAAACAATGTGGATTTTTAATTGGTTCAATTTTACATTTAGGTTTCAAAAAATGGAAAAACATACAAAACACGATTGTGTTGGTTTTTATCTATTTATTTTAGAGATTTTATTTTGAAATGAAAAAAAAAACAATGAACAAACCGTACATGGATATTCTAGATATGTTTACGCTCTTTAAATCAGAGTCTCATCTTTTTTTGCCCTGATGGTGTAATTTCATACTCCCAACAAATCACTAACCTCTGTCAGTATTGGAAAAGTTGTAGATTTGGATGTGGTACATAATGTTCTGAAGGTCACATTTTGGTTCATACTGAAATTGTATGTGAAGTCTTTATGCAGTTATATTGTCTGCAACAATATCTCTAATTTGTCTTACCTGGAAGATTGTAGTGTGACTAGACCTTCGAGATTGAGCCACAGACTTGTGTTAACTGTATCGGTTAACATACTGTAGCTGCACAAGTTTACATTTTGAGGGCTACCATGACTGACTGTCTTATGACTGTTAAATATTTGAAATGCTTAAATGTGTATTGGAACATTGCTGGACACTGGAAACCTCCTGTAGAACATAGACTTTTTGACTCATCTGTTGTGGCATTATTTGCATCAGTATAAAATGGAAATAGTTAGTTGTTCAGCAATTGCATATTTACGGTCTCCAGCACTGGCAGGGATGGATTTCCATGTCTTGGATCGGTAAATGGAGTGTAAAGTGACAAGAAAATCTGCTGTCAGGGTTTACTGCTGTACTCTTGGCACCTAACAATAGAGCTCCTAATTGGATGGCATCAAGACCAGAAACAGAAGCACAAAAGCTGGAAACATGATTTTTTTTATTATTATTATTATTATAGGACAAGTATGGGAAAGAGTACCATTTTCTATTTTTTTATTATTATTATAGGACAAGTATGGGAAAGAGTACCATTTTCTTAAACTGTGACTTTATATATAGACCATTTTTAAGGATATCAAGTTGCTTTTTTTAAAGCCCACATTACATGTGTCCTTGGGGTCATCCCTATGTTCCCCAGTACCTATGTCCCCTGGTACAATGCCCACACTATAGTTCAATCCTTTTTCATATGTATTTAAAAATATTTGAAGGGGGAACCAAGCATCTTTCATGACTCTCCTTATCCTAGAATGATCATAAATACCAGGAAACATAGGCACGGAGGAACAAAGATATCGGAGAACAATTATGCTCCCGTCCCCTCTTCTGTAAACCGGTGCATCATTCTGGGTTTTTCTCACACATGGTGGTGACAATAGCATAGTAGCATTTGTGATTGCTGGCTCCTGGAGGGCCAATGTGTGCGAGCACACATTGTAACAACATGTTTACTGAGAAATGTGACAGCAACCTACAATTAGGCTAATTGAACCATTTTCCGCATTAAACTAATTTGTTCCCCAGCTCTTAAACCAAACTATTACTGGTTAGCTTTGTTTCAGGATGGAAACCAGGATGTTCAGATATGTGTTCAATATACTTTAAGTTGTAAAGTAGTCACAATCAACCAAAGGAACAGCTACTCTAAACATTATATTGAAGAGTTCAGTTTATTTGAAAGGTGAACATGGATCTTTAAGGGAAATCTAGTTGCTGTTTTTTATCTTATTATTCATAAAGTGACTTCTTTGACTTTTATACATCATTTAATTGAAGGCATGATGTGTGCAGGCCTCTGCCTCCTCTTCTTTCGCAGTGCTGAGTAAGACTCACAGACAGGAAGTGAATGTCTTTTGGGGAATGTGCTGCAGGGTTTCTTTTTTTTTTCCCCTCTCTTGTGCCCTGATGAATGTTCAAACACTTCTTTGCTGTTTGTCTTTTCATCAGATCTACAGTGGCATTATCAAAATTTCCTGTGTTTGTCCAATACTATAAACAGTTCTTAGTTTAACCTCCTAATTTAACTAATTCCAGAATACAGCATAGCTTAAAAATGCTCAGGACATCGGAAACCACAGTTCATCTGCATAATTCATTGTATGTAATTATCCCCATGAATAATGTTTGGGGATTTTGGGATGATATTTTGAGCTTTTGACTGATGTAGTCTGTGTCATGCATTGTTTGTAAAGTTAAACGTTTTCAGTGGGGGAAAAAAAGATGGGAAGGCTGGGAACTTGGACGGAACTAGTCACCCAGATTTCCATTTGGAGAAAAAATAGTAAAGAATAGAAAACAAAAGTGAGTGCCAGCACTAGAAAGGAAAATCCCACTGCTCAGATTGGGATCTGATTAGCATCTGTCACTTGGAGATACTGGGATTTGTACACCAGATTCATATTGGCTTTTATGAAAAATGTCTGTTACAGTTGTGAATATGCCAGAGATTTCTTTAACGTTAGAGTTTTGCAGGCAGAATAGTTTCATCTAATTAACCAAAAATATTTTCCATTCATTTAATCAAACTGAAGATGGATTTCTTCTTGTATGCTTTGCCTCATTTACCTCATAACAAGGCAAATAAGATCATTTGTTTAACTTTACATGGTGAGATTTAGTAATAATCAAATGTCAGATTAAACAAATGGCTGAATTAACCTATTGAGCAGGAACTAATGAGCATAGGCGTTTTGATTTATTTATTGTCACTAAACAAGTTGCGGCATTGCACAAATACTGCATTTCATTATGACAAATTTTCTACAAAACATTTTTCTTATTAAAAAAGTATATGCTTTTTAAACTTGAAGCTTAAAGATATCTTTGCTTGCACACATTGGCCTTAATATGTCATTTCCCTGACATGGAAATGGCCAGTTACTTATAAAAAATGTGTATGTTTATTACATTTTTCAATTAAGAACATTGCCATTGTTTTACTGGTGCAATGCATTCTGGAGTGATTGGGGTTGTAGTCATGACAAAATACAAGGAAACAAAAAAGTTGGAATGTATGGCAATAAAGGTAATAAATTAATTTATTTCTTATCTCGTGCACAAGATCAGCCCATTCAAACTTGATTCAATATAAAATAATTGCTTATCTGTTATATAGAAAGCTTTTTTTAAATAAAATATTTAATTCATGAATTATCTTTGCATGATTCTGTCACACCACCCTTCTTTTTGCTCTCCTTTTTCTCTTTTTTCCTAGAAACATTTTATTCATCTTTGCTTACATGCTGAATTCCTTCATCCTGGGCATGATGAGACTTCAATAAGCTGTAACATAATTGAGCTTGAATCAGCAGAAAAACCTGCGATTGATTACTCAAAAGAAAAAATAAATAAATAAAAGTAAAACCAGGAGGGCGTCTTTTCAACATTTTGAGTGAAGCCAAAGTGCTTTAACCCATTTCTTTGCTCCTGGAGCTGTAAATGGGCTGAAATGAATCCGTGTTTTTCTATGGCCCTCAGACCTTTTTCATCAAGGTTTTTCAAAGCGCAGATTTACATTCTCTCGGGTTTGCGGTTGCTATTTTAGAAACGCTTTTTTTCGGTGGGTACTCCTTGGCCTACCCTGGAGCCCTCTCCACACATATAAATACAGAAAACCATGCACTTCATGCTGCCTTTAACTCTTCCACGTGGAGCTTTATTGTTTATGTATGGATAACCTTGGGGTTTAGTTTGTTGTTGTCTCTCATTCAACAGTTCGCTACAGTCTGCCGTCTTTCCGCTTGTTTTTATTTAACAAGATACAATATTTTATCAGTATTTTTTTAATACTGTCCATTTGATCAATAGGGAATAGGTGGTCAAAATGAAAATTAAAAAATAGAGACTGTGGTTTTGAGACTATAGTATGTGCAGGCACACCCCAAAACTTTCACTGAGTCAGGAAATCTGTATTATTACCTACAGGCTAATCCTAATGGGTATGTGAGTACAGATAACCCCGGCTGTGTAATCTAAAGTAATAATACTAAGAATGTGTCATTTACCCATGGTTTTGTCAAGCCTTAAAAAGACCGGTTTATACTTTGTAATTAATTGGCTGTGAACAGAGAACATCAGTGATTTCATAATAACTACAACGAAGTGTTTACAGTGCAGTGAGACTGACTCCCTGCGATCCCTGGGGGATCTAACACAGTAGATACCAGGCACCAGGAATGTACAGTATTGTGAAATCATTTGGGACCATTTACCCAAGAAGAAGAAAATAGAAAAATAGAGGATGAACTAAACCAATTGCTAGAGAAACGGTTTTCTATCTGATGTGATATTTCCTGATCTTATTGCAGAGATAAACAGTTCAAACTGTTGTTTTTGTTGTACAGTCTGGCCTCTATTTTCTTTTATCATGAGACTGCCCACCCTCATGACTTTTGGGTCAGTGTGTCTAGTTTTTCAGGAAGGCTTTCATCTTTCAGACAGCAACATCTAGCATTTTGTGCTTTTATTTGATAGTATAGTTGCTTAGCAATCCTGCAAAAACTAAGAGAGGAGAGAGCTGCTATGATAAGGTAATTTCTGTAAAATGCTAAATTGTGACAACTGTTCAGTTTGATTGATTTGAACGTGGCTAACCAAAACTTGGAATGCTGCTAGTTTTAAGTTCTAGTAATTTGATGGCACCTATTGCTTCTGGTGATAAAACTTAAAGGGTAGAATTACTAAAATAAATAAATTCCTAGTAAAATAAATGTGTTTAAATCTGTACACTTATAACGCACAATAGCAAAATGTTTTATATAGACTGAGTAATATTTTAGTTTAAATTGCTGTAAAATCATTTTAAAATACTGTATGTTTGCTCATTCTGTGTTTCATGCAAATTTTTGTTATATACTGTTATGTACTGTATTAGGAACACATCTGCCAATATATATATAATATTTCCATTTTCTTTTAAAAACCTAAAAGTCAGCGTTGAAATCTTTAAAGCTTCTCTGGAAGCACTGATTTAGAAGCTTATATAAACCAGTACACTCTTTTTGCTGTAGTGGCATGATACCTCAATCCTGACTCGCCGATTAGATGCCGCTCTTGCCTTTTCGAAACAGCTGAAAGCTGTCTAAGGTGCTACTTTCTGTGCCAACTTGAATAAAATACACCAGAGCAATTCACTGGGAGACAAAACTGTCTGCTTTCATTTTGCTTTAAGTCCTACTGCTGCCAACTGCCTGTCAACTGCGAGGTCACACTCTTATAGAAACATTATGTTGCAGACATACAGGATTTTTTTTTTTTTTTTAAAGGCGCCATCCCTGGAAAATCTGTTCAGTTTGTTCTTCAAAAGCTGTTTTCATTCACAAACACTGCATCTGTTCAGGAGAGTGCAGAAACTATTTGGTGCAGATGTTTTCTACAGTTGCTGTTTGCACCTGTACTTCAGAGTGAGTTTTTCTGCCAGAGATGCAGTTTTATAAAGTTTAAGACGGTGGGAAAAAAAGAAAGTCCAGGAAACCAGGAAAAACTGTGTCTGGAAATCCTTGTGATTTCTTGTAGAAGACTTTGTGAACACCAGATGAAGCCTCTTGCAAACACAGGTACATGTACAGTGTCATATTGACTACTGTCCTGCTGTGTGGTGCTGCAGCTCAAAATAGTTCTTTATAAATTGCAAATTGCGCAGAACAAATCTGCACTTAGTTGTTATTTTAAAACGTGTGGATTTTATGCATGGTAGTCTGTCATGGTTTAAGGTCGATGATAGACTTCGATAATGTCTTCTCTTTTCATATAATTTGCATATTGCATGAACCCTTTTGCCTATTCTCTCAGTTGTTGCCCTCTTTGTTGAACAGGCGTGTTAAAACAAGACAGATCTCTTTTACTTTACCTCTACCTAAAACTAACGCACTCAAAAATACAGTTCTGTACAAAGCCACCACTTATTAAAATCGCTTAGTAGCAGTCACTTATTCAGAAAGATTCTGAAAAGTTTTTGTTTGACAGGATGAAGTTAAACAATTATTGATTTTTTTCTTGCTATTAGTTATTTTGTGACTTTTTGATGGTTGCTTGGATTTGTGGAGAGGGTGGTGGATTGTAGGGGGAGGGGTTGTGTGTTGTTTTAATTTTTGTTTTACTGTAAAGTTTAGTTTTTGTGTATAGACCCCAGGAAGAACAGTTCACACTGCAGTGACGACTAATGGGGAGGTTGTGTGTACCAGGAAAATTGTTAAAAATTGTCTCCACTAGGTAACAAAACCTTTGCACACACACTTTTTATGGTGATGACTGAATGAATTATATTGCATGGCATGTTCAAAGTAATGACTTGCATGTGTGGATGTTTTAAAACTTTGCTTTTGTTGGTGTTGTGCTCATTTTCATCTGATCCACTACACCCTGGTATGGTTTAGTAGACAGAATGAGAGTGAGCAATATATTGTTTGATTTTTTTATTGTCTTGTGATAAGAGTATTTAAGATTTGTCCCTATTGTTTGCTGCATTGTTGTGTGTGTGTGTGTGT
>JAVKLF010000073.1:10235926-10254020 GCA_034783495.1 Millerichthys robustus | reverse complement strand
TAAAACAAGAACTTTGTCTGATTGTTAGCAATTTTAGAAAATATGTTATGTATAGATGTTAGTTGTATTAGTTCCATGTTCTCAAATAGGAAGATTTCTAAAAGAAAATTGGTAATGTGTTGTGGTTAAACAAAAAGAAAAGCATTTTTTATTGCCACAAATGTTTTATTTTTATCCCCAAAATTACCCAAAATTGTTTTTGTTTTATACAAATTTATAAGATTTTTTATTTGTTTGAGATTTTTCAGCAAACTGCTATGAGAAGCGTAGCTTAGATATGTTTCGTGGGATTCTGTATGTATTTAGGATTTATCTAGATTTTATGTGTGGTTACATATTGTTGGTTTTTTTGTTGTTTTTTTTGCTTAAAAACACATTTTGTTGTTTTCCCAGAGAGGCACAGCTCTGTTATTGGAGCACCTGGCTGGAAGTCTGGCAAGCACCATCTCTGTCACCACCCACCTGGACATCGCACCGCAACACCACCTTTTTATGAAGGGACGCAATGGCAGCAACATCAAGCACATCACCCAAAGGACGGGAGCACAGATCCACTTTCCTGACCCTAACAGCCCTCAGAAAAAATCCACCGTTTACATCCAGGGGACTATCGAATCGGTCTGCCTTGCACGACAGTATCTCATGGTGTGTGTTTATGAACATCCAATACGCTGGTTGAAATGAATTATTCTAAACTAAACTGTGTTTTGTGGTCAAAAGATTGCATTGGTAACATATTCCTTACACAAGCAGATTTCTTTGACTGTGTTACGTATAATGAATACCATCGTCTTATTAACATGGTTATGGTGCGTGTGTGTGAGTGAATGATGTGTGGTTTTTTTAGATGAGAAAAGTGATCGCCTCAGGAGGTTTCATTAGCTTTACAAGAGATTTGTTTGGATTTGCTCACACTGCTGCAAAATTAGATAAAAATAATTATCTGTTTCTGACCTCTGAGCCTAGTTGATTTGTAGCTGTCACATATCTGCATGTACGACGGACACACATTGGAATTAGTTTGGCTGGAGTTCATACTTTGTTCATTTGCAGATTTTTTTTTTGTTGGTCTTGATGATAAGGGTTTGGCCTGCATGAGCAGGAGATAGATTGGAATTCAACCCCCTTTTCTACTGCAGAAAATGCTCCGTTAGCGCTTATATTTTGAATTAAAACAAACTCCTCATGGGGTTTTTTTTCCTTCTTTTTTTTCTGTTTCTGTTAAAAATGCTCAGTGGCCATTCCTGTCTGGCTGCCCATGACCACTGAGGTTACTAAATAACTCCAGAATATAATAAGAAGTCTCTTTCAGAAATGTGTAAAAGTAATGACTGTTTAATTGCTGTTGGCTCAAGCTCCAGCTGAAGACATCTCAGCAGTAAACAACATTTGGTTTTTGCCTAGAGGTTCATAGTATGGGAGGGTAATTCTGCAAGTGCTGCTTGTCTTTGTCTGCGGTCTCTCAGTTGGTCCCAAAGACATTTTATGGAGTGCCAGAGTTGCATCAGTGACTAAACATGGTTTTCCCTGAGTCTCTAAGACATCTTTACTTTCACTTTGTGGGAGAACTCCTGTATGATGGCAGTTAGAGTAAGAAAATGGTGATAATGGGTATAGGTGGGTTGCTGAGGGGGGAAAGTCGATAAATAGGAAAAAGAGAAGACCACAAGAATCACGCTCCATGATTTGGTTCTTGTAGATTACTAACTGTAGCTGAACTGTAGATTACTGCTCTAATCTCATGCCCTGTCAAAGCCAGCCTGACTCTATACTCCGCTGCTAATTACACCCGCTCACATTCGGAGTGCTGTCCAGTTCGCAGCCCAAAATACAGACGTCTGTGTGGTGCCTGTGGTGGTGATTGTGCGAAAGAGATTTTAGTTGGTGGAATTTCCCAAACTCCATGAGGGTTGAATCCAAAAATGAATGTTCTATTTATTGGTATGATTAACATATGAGTCTACAAATGATTTATTATAAAAAAAGAATTGATTACTTTTGTTAAGATTGTGCAATGTGCATGCATGGACAGGTTACAGTGTGATTAAATAAATAATAATATTTAAAGCTATTACTTTGATGCCGACATGCAGAGGTAAAACTTTGACTCTTTACATATATAAATTTATTTATATTTATGTTACTTTACAGGGCTGCTTGCCTCTGGTTTTAATGTTTGACATCAAAGAGGATGTTGAGGTGGAACCGCAGTGCATCACAGCACTGATGGAGCAGCTGGATGTCTTCATCAGTATCAAACCAAAGCCAAAGCAACCCAGCAAGGTATGTCTTCTGGCTTACACCAAGACAATACATTCACAATCATAAAATCTCCAAATGGTAACAATTTGTGCACATTTGCCTGTTGAATTCTATCTAAGCCCATTTTACTGGTTTTGGCAAAGCCTAAGCTTTGCATTTTTTTATTCTTTGGAGGACTGTGGTGTTTCAGCAAGCCTCTTTGCCACAGCTGACTTATTATTTTAATTTTGTGTGGGGAGTAGAGCCCACCTACTTGCACATTACCAAGTATAGGAAGGTACAGGGGGCAGCGGCAGCCAAAATACTTCAGAAACATGCCGAGATGAGCAAATACCATAAGACTCCACTTCTTATACTGGATTTCATTTTGTTTGGTAAATTTTGCGATTCTGTCTGCATTTTTCACATCATGGAAATCATAGGGCCATGCCTATATTATACTTCAAAATAACAGACACAGACAAAACATTACACCCTGCCTTTTACCTTTCAGCTGTGGGCAATAATTAAAACCATAAACAAAGGTTATTCCACCAGTTCTAAAAGTGAGCAGAAACAAATCAGCTGTATATCCTAAGCAGAATAATTTATAACACACCATGGGCAAGCTTAATAAAATTAATTTGGTCCCACTGTTACTAAACCTCATTAAAGGTTGATGTTTAGAACATGTACTGCCTTCGCTCCAATGAGGAAAACACAGCTGCCTTTATTATCTGTCTAAATGTAGAGTCAGGCAGAGAAACGAAAAAATCTACTGTTTGCACTTTCTAAATGACTTTCCATCAAATGTCAGCGTGGCATCCAAACAAATTAAAGATCACTGTGTCACATTTAAATGATGTTTAATGAAGCTGAAACAAGTAGGGAAAACTGGACTCCAGTACCATGTCTGGGAAGAGTTCTGGCAGATGGACAACTGACACAGCAGGGAATCTCAGCCTACTGTCTCCTCTACTGCCATACATGTTTCAAATGATTGATAGGAACATTCTCCCTCTAATGCCTCATTTTTTCCAACAAAAAAAGGAAAAATGAACTTGTTTCTTTTGGTTATTTAAAAGTACACTTTGCCCTTGGTAGATATGTCATATTAGTGCAACATAATGGAATATTTTTGCAGTATTTTTCTAATATACAGTCACCTATAGTATTTTAAAATAACTGAAATCTGCTTTATAATCAAAGCATACCTGTTATGTTACTCACAGTCTATCTCTCAACAGCAGTCAATAAAGATAATCATGTTTCAGCACTTAGCTGAGTGCCTTCGTGTCTCTTTGAGGTGCCCACATCCAAACCCAGAGCCAGGGCTCCTTGCCCAAACCATACAGACCTGCAGTGGCTGCTGCAGAGGTGCCAGTGTAAATACCGACCCAGCCCAGATCCACTTGAGAACCCTTCACTTAAACATTTTAATGAAGTGACAGAGTTTCCCCCAAAAGGCCCATCCAAGTGTGTGCTGTAGCCTCTGTGCTCCTGGCACTTTGGCAGACTTTTAAAGGAACGGGGTGTGCACTTCTGTGCCTAAAAATCATTTTTCAAAAACTGTAAGACTCAAAGCCAGGAAATGATTTGTGTTTACATTCATTTTTGTTTATTTGCAAAGGGCAGAGTTTTTGGTGACGTGAGGAAAAACTCAGAAGATGTTACTTTTAGTGCTTAAATGTCTGCTTCATCAGTTCATTATTGTACCTCATAGTGTATAAGGTAGCGTATCGTTTTTTTTTCCTTGTCATACCAGAAAGTGAGATGTGATGAATATTTTCCGCAACTGATGAAGAAATGTTTTCTTGAACATGTGTCCATGTTTCTCCCACACTGCTTGATTATATATCTTTCTAATCTACCCCTAATTCCCTTTTTTCCTCCCGTCTCCCCTTCAGTTTCACTCCCTGTCTGTAGTGCCAACATTCCCTCTGCTTTCTATGCCTCACTCCTTGTGTCTTCCTCTTTTCAATGCCACCCCTTTCCCCTCGTCGGCTTTGCTCATTTCACTCCTTAACATGTTCCTGTTATATAACTGTCCAGTCCATTTTTTTTAATCTTAGTTTTTGATTCATTGTCTCTTCCCTCACAGTCGGTGATAGTGAAGAGTGTGGAGAGGAATGCCGTCAACATGTACGAAGCTCGAAAATTCCTTCTTGGTCTCGAGTGCAATGGAGTGTCTTCTTCCTCACCCTCTGTGTTCCTCAATCCCCCCACTAATGGTCTATCTCCTTCCCTTATTTGCCCTGTTGGCCTGGACATCCTGGCCTCAGCTGGCCTGGGGCTGAGTAATCTGGGTAATTACACTCTTAAATCTTGCTTATCATTTTATGAAACGTTACTTTTTTTGCTGTTCCAGATGTTTTTTCATGATAAGGCAAAAAGATAAACCAACAGATTTCTACACAATACAAGATATCAGACGTCTCCATGATAATACCTTGCCAGGACTTCTCTTCTGGTGACTTTTACAGACACATGACCTGACGTTCAGCCTAAATCACTCCCACTGAGCCAAATGCTGTATGTGTGGAGTTCACTGTAAAAAAAAAAAACTGGTTACAGATCTGATGTCATCATGACGAAAACGCTCAGGCATTTTTGATCAACCAACCATCAGACAATAGCCTCATCACAGATGTGGTTGATCCACTTCAAATGAAAGTATTAGATAATATAAAATATTAACTTTTATCTGCATTTTTGTTTTTGCTGATCCATGATGACATTTTATAGATTTAGAATTAGAAATGTAATTCTGTCATCAAAACACTACGGATCTAAATTCACTCTGACATATTGCTTAGAAATTACTGATTGCGTTTAGAAGAGGAAAAATATGTTCATCTTTTGTAGTCAAGAGAGGTTTAAAAGGCAAGCAATGATCAGGTTAACTTATTTAATCTAAAACAAAGTTTCTGATATTCCGGAATGTAAATTTTGTCAGTTAAATAGTCTTTATTTCTGTACCTGTTTCACTTACGTTGTGTAAATTGATTACAAAGCATCCCAGTACAGCAGAATCATTTACTTTGTCTCATTGAAACCCAGGGGCCCAGGGGTGAAGCTGTGGATGGCCACATCCTGGGCTTTAGTAATTGCTACATGCCTCTCTTCCTCAGATTGCAGAGGAGTCTGCCAGAAGAATCTCAGGCTTTATTCCTGGAGCCAAACTAGCCCCTTGTTAAAGCCACAGACCTGTTTCTTTCTGTTTTCATACACTGTGTTTGGGTTAAAGCCCTGAGCACCATATTGTTGGCGCTTTCAGCAGCAAGGTTTTATTGGGTACAAGGATACACGAGACGTGTACTTTCGTATCCGCGACCTTGTCGAGATATATGAAATTCTTCCTCTCATTTGCCGTCTGGTTGATCGCAGTTTGAAGGAATTCCAGTAAAATAGCTTTCAGGCCCTCAGAAAAGATTGTTTTCTGAGGGCCTCATTGTAACATGTGATTAGCTTGAAAAATGGTTTTGTGCTTTGACGAGACCACCACTGATCAGTCCCCCCACTCCCCACACCCCTTTATATTCTGGTCTCCACAGGTTTCCTGGGTGCAACGGCTCCCCATTCCCTCCCAAATTCAGCTGCCCCAAATGCTCTCCTGAACAGCTTAAACTCGACTCTGAGCCCTCTGCCAACACCGAACCCCAGCACCCCAGCGCCACCCCCCTCCCTCTGGCCCAGCTCTCTCACCAGCACCCAAAGTTTGTATTATACTTTTAAACCCTGTTTTTTTTTTTTTTTTTCAGAGCGGTACTTCAATTCAATTTAGACAAATTGTGTTTAAATGCATTTGAAAATGTAGTTTCGACAAAGACAAATTTCAGATGTAAATCAGTCAAGTTTGGATTTTTGTTGCAGGCTTCTCATCTCAGCTGATGCTGCATCCTGTTGCTCAGGCCACTTTGAGCAGCATCCTACGGTCAGGCGTGCAGGGTTACACACACAGCACACCATCTCCTCCACCCGGCCTCGCCCCCATCGACAAGCAGCCAAACGGTGTTCCTGACTGCAGTTTGAATGGACATGTCAAGGTTGGCTATTTTCTTTTGTCTTGAAGTTCAATTGGAACTTTTATTTTGTAAATAATTTGTAATTTCCTAAATAATTTGCTTTCTTGACTTCCAGCATCCTGGCTATGCGAGGTTAGCAACAACGGCACTTGCAGAAACTGTTCTGACTCCAGCTCCCTGTGACTCAGCCCAAGAGGCCAGCGGACACAGTCCATCAGAACCACTGTCAAGCAAATCTAATCCAGACGAAGGTACTCTTCATTTAACAACCCTAGCCTGACCCGCGCACAAAATGTTCATGCTACAAACATGTTATAGTAAGGACATGGATAATAAGAACTGCCTTTATGATTAGAATCCCTGTCAGTAGATAATCACTGCCTGCTCCCAAAGACAAAAGGACAATATTGCTTCTGCCTGGGTGTGTTAGTTTCTCTTGTCACACAATCATTGGATCTATGTGTACAACTGATTACCTTTTGGAGTCAACCTAATTTAAGATTTGCACCGAAGCTAATCGATTTTAGCCAACTCAAAAATGATTTTCACTCAGTCAATCTTACCTATTATGAGCGATATTTGTGGTAGTAGCTGAGAATCATCCTCAATGCATTCTCTGAGCACTAACAGCTCTTGCAAGATCTCACAATATGGGAAGAAATTGACACAAGACCAAAATAACTATAAATCAGTGTCTTTTCACAATGAGATTGTTTTTACTTTAACTCTGTAATGAAGGCAGGTTGAAAGCTAGACCTTTTTTAAAAAAAAATTTCACTTTTTATGAATGTTACAGATTGGCTACACTTTAAATTTATCCAAATCTGAATCATTTTCATCCTTTCAGAAAAAAACCCAGTAACCTTGTAGATCTTTATTAAGTTTTATTATTTGCCTTTCATTCATATAAATCGTGTCCACTTCCTCCTCTTGCCCTCATTTATGTTAAACACAGTCTTGTGAGTTATGTGTTATTCTAACCTTGGACAGACTCAAATTTTAAGTAGTTAACGTTTTTTACTCCAGTTTGCTGGAGCTCAGCCTCTCAGACTTGAACATAAATGTCTAAATCAAGATTTTCTGCTTGAGATTTATGTTGCTCTGAAAGCCACACTGAGGAAAGTGTATAGACTCGATCTCTATACTGTCCGCCTAACCTCACAGACCCTCTGACTGCGTTTATTGGAACGGAGACGGATTAACTGCTGGTCTCCTAGTGGTTCAGAAAGGCGTTCATTTCCTCTGTTTTACATTTGTAGGGGTTTTTTTTGTTTTGTTTTTTTCCAATAAAACCTTCACTCTCACGCATCTCGTTTTTCCTCGCTGTTTTTAAGCTGTTTCTATCCCAACCCAGTTTGTCTTGGTAAGATCCCCCCACACACACCTCCTCGCCACCCCTTGTGTCCCAGAGTGTGTTTGGGCTGGCCTGCTCAGTTCGGCTCTCACCTCTGGGCTCTGGGTTGTGTGACCTTGGGGGAATTGTTCACCCCCCCCCCCCCCCCCCAAAAAAAATCCAGAGAGCTCCAGTAGAGTGGCTGACATCATATTATTTTAGGTTTTGCAGTTCATTTATATTCATACATTCTTGATTATATGCATGTGTTCCCTCACAGACATGCACATCCTGTTGAACAAGCAGGTACTTGTGGGTCTGCAGGTTAAAAAGCAGATGAAAACTATTTTAATCACAGGTGCTGTTGTAATTAAACCAGGATCCTAATGAGACTTGTCACATTTTAATTCACACTTGCTGTATGTAACCCAGCTACATCCACTCATTCATACTGACCCAGTGAGAGAAGGAGACAAATAAGGTGGAACATGAATTATTCCAGCTGCTCTTGTCATATTGTGCTTTTTTCTTTTCATAACGCAGGGCATAATTCAGGCGTTTCTTTCCTTTAGGCTCTGATACATTTGTCGAAGTGGGCATGCCGAGAAGCCCCTCTCACTCGGCTAATGGCAGTGAGCTGAAACAGATGCTGGCTTCATGTAAGACATCATCGGGAAAACGGCAGGCTGTGGAGCTCCTGCAGGGCATGAAGAACTCCCATCTACAGTATGTTTCAATGTAAACCAAACTATTCTTCTTAAACTATGGATAACATTTCACTAAAGTAGTCGGCTGTATTGCTGAGAATCTTCTTCCTTTGTTATTCACACAGTTCTGACTGCCTCTTGTCGGATGCTGAGTCCAGCTCCTCAGACAGCCCTGTGGCAGATAAGAGGGCGCCTGGTAGCGAGCGGGCCGCTGAACGGGCAGCGCAGCAAAATGAGAGGGAGAGAATTAGACTGGCACCGCAGACTTCCTTTGCTAACATGCAGGTAAACACTCTGACATAAATAAAACACACTTTATAAACACATTCTAGCTAAAACAAAAGTATTACAGAAATTAAAGTGTCTTCTGCATTTTTAGGCATTTGACTATGAACAGAAAAAGCTGTTGGCAACCAAAGGTGAGTCTACATTTGTCTCAAACTTATGAGCATTGTGTAAGAAGAGGAACTGACTAAATTTTTTTGACTGAACTTAAAAAAATGTTTAGCTTTTTAGTCTTTTTTTGTGTGCACATCATTCCACAGCGATGTTAAAGAAGCCTGTGGTGACAGAGGTAAGGACCCCCACCAATACATGGAGCGGTCTGGGCTTTTCAAAGTCCATGCCAGCCGAAACAATCAAGGAACTGCGGAGAGCCAATCATGTTCCATATAAGCCCAGCATGACTACCACATATGAGGTCAGCCAATCCAAAATTACCAAATTTTCATAGTCTGATAAATTAATGAAACTTTTGAGTTCCATTATGTCTAATTGTACAATGTTGATTTTTTTTCTGCAATGCAAATATTGTAAATTCACTTATGCTTTTTATTTCAAACCAAATGGTTTTTTTTCTTTCCCTTTATATTGGTCCCAGGGCTCCCCGCTGTCCTTGTCTCGATCCGGCAGCCGGGAAGGAATTGGGAATGGCAGTGACTCTGACAACTGGAGAGAGAGAAACGGCCTGCCGAACCACGCCGAGTTCACCTCGGCTGTCAGCAGTCCGAAGAGGAAACAGAATAAATCTGGTTAGTAATATTGGAGCAATCCTTACAACAAACATGTTCATTGTTTTTACAGATTGAGTTTTTTTACTGAATAAAAATGTCAGTACAGATTTAATATGCCATATGAGAATGAAGCTAAAAACAAAAGTATTAGTTAAGAATAATAATTGGCTTGATCTTTTTCATATTTGACTTTGTCTGTAAAATCTTTAGATGTGCATGACTTTTCATTTGATCAGTTTTAAGATTTTTTCTTTTTATATTTCCATCTGTTTTTCCATTAAATTCATTGGCCTGTAGCTGCAGAGCATTGCCTCAGCAGCAGCAATTACATGGACTCCATTTCTTCAGTGACGGGCAGCAATGGCTGCAACCTTAATTCATCCCTGAAAGGCTCTGATCTGCCCGAGCTCTTCAGCAAGCTCGGTTTGGGGAAGTACACAGATGTCTTCCAGCAACAAGAGGTATTACAAAAAAGTTTTGTTATTTATTTTTTGTTGAACGCATCGCAGAGATGAAAAGAAGACGTGGATGTCAGTTGCAGGTTTGTGTGTTTAATAGGACCAAATGAGCAGCTCTTCGAAACTGCCCATCTTGCTAATTTAACAACTGACTCCTGCTGTTCTTCTAGCAATTCTACTTACATGATTGTTTTTGATTTTATTTTATTTTTTGTTAACCCATGGAACTGTGAAAATATAAAAAAGTACAACATTTTTTACTGGTTATAAGCTTTTATTTATTTATTTGTTTGTGTATGTCTTTCTGAATTGAAGCTTTAGCTATGGTCACAAACCAGTCCTTTACTTTTAACAAATTTACACATCAGTGACAACCTAATTACTTTTCCTGTACTACATTATCTGTGTCGTGCATGTAATGTCTGGAGCTAACTTCAGGATTCTATAAGAAAATATATTTTATGCATCAAAAAAATTATTGTTGATTGTTCTTTGTCAATCATTAACCTCCTTTTGCACACACTCTGTGGAAAACAACTGATTCATACAGATATACAGTGAGAAATGCATCAAAATGGTTATTATGTGGGAATGGTGCACGCACAACTCAGATCAGAGCGTGACAGCCTTCACTGCACTCCACCGCAGCTAAACTTCTATGCTAAATTAAGATGCTAAACTTGGAAACAAATTATAGCTGTAATTTAGTGTGTTAGCGTGTACAAGCACGATGACATGCTGATTTTAGCAACACGTTTAGCATGGGGTCAGGAAAATACAGAATTTGACACTAAAGCTGTACTCTTATGTTGGGAGGGATGTGTATAGTTAGTATACAGTTCTTAAACATGCAGTGTGCAGTAAGTTGAATTCCTATGATGTATTTTTTTAAGACGATTCCAAAGAAACGTGTGGTTTTCCACATTTTGCTCTGGGTTTCTGCTTGTCTGCTAAACATGATTGTATTAAAAGAGGCACTGGAGGATTAGATGTATCTACCGCCCAATTTCCACATTATTACACTTTCTGCAAAGCTTGTTTCTGAAATAAAAGTGATTGTGATTGACTCGTTTAAATGTATCATTTTAATTTGTGGGTTTAAATTTAATGTTGCTGCTTTCAGATTGACCTCCAGACATTCCTGACTCTAACAGACCAGGACCTGAAGGAACTAGGAATCACCACTTTTGGTGCCCGCAGGAAAATGCTGCTTGCCATTTCAGGTATGATTGCAGTTGTTGGATTTTTCTGACCTATTTTTTTCTAAGATGTTAGCTGCCTTATTAAGGCTAGAACTTAAATATCTGCATATGAGCACCTGAGACTCAAGATGTTCTTTTTTATGAGCCAAAAGTCACCTGTACAAGCTGGAGTTTGATGTGCTTGCTCACCTAAGTGAATGTTGTGCACACAAACCATTTTTCTTATTTTGTTTGTCTCCACAACAAGCCCGATTGGAGTGCAGCTGTGCAGAAGACATAATCCAGTTGACAGAGGTCATTTCCACTCTTAACCACTGAATTTTTGAGATAACTTGTAATGAAACACTGCAGAAATTTGTACATCCAATGATTGTTTGCTGAAAATCCAGTGGTTCAGGAGACATTTTGCTAATGCTACAGACGGGGGCAAAAACATAATGACTTTCAGTGGCAGGTGATAATAACAAAACTGTCTTAAGGAAAACAAGTTGCACTTATTTGCACAAATGGATTCGAGCAAATATTTCTCAGATGACTCCTGATGCTTCACCAGCTGCTGCAGCTGCCTGTCTGATCCTGATTTGAACTCATTTGATCTGATGTGACTGTGGTGGGTGTCACACTTCATTACTGACATCATATTCTGGGGATTATAAAAGCTGGAGGTGTATGGCTGCACTGGGAGCAGGAGCTTCCTGTCATGAGTTTTTCTGTCGAAGGTTCAGCGCCGAAACCTCTTGATTTGAGCCAACGAGGGAAAATATCGAGGCCAGCGCTCTGATTATAAAGGATGTAATTTCCAAGGCCAGAATTGGTCTTGCTGCCAGTCGCCAAGCACGGGTCAACTTTCATCTCCGCTGACCGGGTCTCAGCCCTCAGAACAGAAATATGCATGTTTCTGCCTGTTTTTTCCTTTTTTGTGTGTGTGTTTTTTCTTCTTATTAAGAGAGTTTAAACTTTCTGTCTGGTTGCCAGCAAAAAGAGCTGCTGCAGCAAGTCGCCTGTCTCCAGGATTTAAAGTGAAGGTTTATACTGGCAGCGGCAGACTTCTATCACATGAATATGTTTGAAATGCCAGGCTGCCCTTTTGACATTCTTATGAAAGTATTTGAACAAACTGCTAGATGGCCACAAAGCGGGGCTTTTGTTGATCTGAGCAATTTTGCAGTGATTTGAATCTAATTTTCTTGTCATTGTTGATCCGTTGAGGCCGAAGAAAAATGTCAACAAACTTCTTGGGTTGTGTTTATTTCTTCACTGTGATTTGCTTCAATTCCCTACAGCAACACAAAACGGGGTCGCCCACTTCACAAATGTATGCTTTATTGCCTATGCTTTTGCTGACATGTTATTTTTTTAATCTTTTAACAGAACTAAACAAGAACTGGAGGAAGCTATTTGAGCCACCCATCAGGTCCTCCTTCCTGGAGGGGGGAGCAAGTGGACGCCTCTCCCGGCAGTTTCACGCTGACATGGCCAGCGTCAGCGGGCGGTGGTAGGCCTTAAACCCGTCCAAGAAGACCAGCCTCCTTTTCCATTGTGCCCAAGTTTCAGCAGTTGTTTACCCTTTTTTGAGCTTCAGCTGAATCAAGACTGTTCACCGTGTTGCATTTTTTTATGTTTTTATATAAAGCCATAGTTTTACCTGAAGTGCCAACTCCCAAAAAGAGGATTTCTCAGAGATAAAGGTTCAGTGTTCACTCCTTATAGAGCTGATGAGTATTTGGAGCCTTTAAATATGAAGGATAGTGTTCAGTATTTCTCTCCACTTTTTGTTTAAGGGAACAGGCAGAATGATTGGTACAATCATTTTACAGATTGATACTACCTGCATTGAATTATGCTTTTGTATCAGTGACATGCACTTTATTACTAGATTTTTGCCTATGAGAGCTCTATTCCGGAGATTGAAGCAATAATTTCTCTACCTTTTTTTTTTATTTTTTTTTTTTTTTTTTTTTTTTATTAGTATTATTATTGAGTTGAAGCACAGATGCATTTTGTACCAAACTTAAAGCGAGCACTTAGCCGTTGAGATTAGGGTGTCACATAAATGAAGTACAAAAAATAAGCCAGCACACCAAAAGTTGGTGACTTGATCAACTTTAATAATGATAGAAAACAAAGGAAAATGTTGTGGCCTTTGACCTTTGGCTGCCTTCAGTGTGTCGATTGGTTGACATTCCTTCAAGGTCAGTGTTTAAGAGCAGTTTGTCTGTGTATATAGAGGAAAACGTAAAAAAAAAAATGTATTTGTACTCCTTATGATTTTATGTTTAGTTTGTATTCCTATTTTAGGTGAATGAGTGGAATGTTCATTGGTAATTAGTTTACATATGTATTTTTATATGTTTGTATTTTTGGTTCCTTTTTTTATAATTGGTTTGTTAGTGTCTTTACTTTTTTGTTTTTATTTTTCGTCCGACAGTTTGTGGAGTAATGATGTGGCTGTGCCATAGCAGCAGCAGTCGAACTGTGAGGCAGTATAGCCTTATAGGCCTCTCTCTTGATTGTATCATCAACTTTATTTTCTGTACATAGTGTATTGGGTTTTGTCTCATCAGTGTTTGTCAGTAATGGCCGTCCGTGTGTCTTAAATCCCCAATTTGCTCTTGCCTGTATCTGGAATGTGATATGTTGCACCAAAAATTATGTGCCATTCCCCCTCCGATTAACTCGCTGTTCTATTTTGAGAAAGGAAAGACCTTTGTAGCATCAAGTACTAATATACATAAAATATTTCTCAGCCAGGAGAGATTTTGGTCTGACCTTTCTCTCGTGCGCCACACCAAGAACTAATATGTACAGACAAACTGTCCTATTTTGAGAATTTCTGAAATGCAGAATAGGGTTTGAAAAAATAAAGGGATTGAGATTTTAGACAAAAACAAACCAATATCTGGAGTTTTTGATTATCGGCCACACAATCTAATATGTCAAAAACCTTAGTGAAGCAGTGTTTGATAAAGTTACAAAGATAAAACATGCAACAGTGTTGATCATAGGAGCTTTTGTTCTGTATTCCTAGAATACATTCAGCCGTGCTTTAGACATCTTTTCCCAGCAGTTCATTTTTTCCATTTGAAAATATTAGTGGTTTAGTCTACAAACTAAAACAATCTTCTAACACTTTGAGTACTTTTAAGTGCAATCAAGTGGATCTTTGGAAAACTAAATTTGGTGTTTGTTTACATAAGTGTAAAAAGCAAAGATAGAGGAATTTATTTCTTTAATGACAAAACATTTGATAAAGTTGTTATAAGTGAATAAAAGCCACTTTATTGCTGCACATTTAATTTCAGACGGGGTAAGATCTGTTCTTATATCGGTTCAAACAGAAGGGAATCATTTGTCTACATGCTCAGATTTATCATTTCTTTTATTATTTTTTTTCCATGTGATTTCAATCATATTTAATGTGGTTGTTGAGTTAGAAACACTGCTAAAACAATTCTGACACGGTTGCTGATGCAGATGTTTTTTTGTTGTTTTTTTTTTGGTGGGGGAGAGAGCGTTCGAGCAAATTTAAAGTGGGCATCTTTATTTTTAGAGGAAACCTGGGGCCAATTCGCCCGTTCTCATCATGGTACTACATTCAGACTCTTGAGCACTGATTTCCTCGGTGCTGTGACTCGTGTTGCTGCCTAGCAGACATTTGTTTTTTTCCCTCTTTGTTGTTTGGATGTGCTTGCTCACAGGGTGGCCAAGGTTATTGACTTAAGTGAATGTTGTTCAGAAAATTATGAATACTCGTTATTGTGGTTTGAACTTGGATCAGTGAAGGATTCCACATGTATGCTTGTCTTTGTTGCATTAGGTGTTCATAAATGGAAGATTTGGAAGAATTTTGTACTGCAGTCAAATGGTACATTTACAGCAAATGTAAACCACTACATATCTGTGTATTGTGTATCACTTTTCGTATACAACCATTGTTTTAAAAAAAAGGTACAATTCTGTACAATGTTCTAAATAAGGATTTGTATAAAACATTGCCATGAGGCCAAAGTTCATTTCACTGTGCCAACTGTTGATGATATTGCTATTCAAACTGTGTGGTAATACAGGTATAAACAGGTTACTTTTTGGAAAATAAAAAATGTCCAGCAAGAAAAGTAAATGTTTGTTCAAACATTGAAATATTAGGATGCAAATAAATTTATGTAAAAGAATGATGGGACCTTGTTTTTCTTGTACAGAGATGAATACCAGAACATCATCATAATTAGTAATCAATATGAAAGATGTTTGGGAAGACTGTAGGATTCTAGGAAGCTAAACATACAGCACATTAGCACCAAAGCAAATTATACCTGAAAGGCCACATCATACATGTAAATGCTCCACTGTTGTCACTCCCCGTTTTTGTATTGATGTAGCGGTGTGCAAACAAAATTGTACCAATGGCCAGATGGTTGTAGGAAAACATCATAATCATGTGACATGAAACATCTGCTAAATTCAAGAAAATTAATCTGCTTCTGCAAAGACGAGGCATAATGCCTTCCTTCCTTTTTAGCTGTTATTCACCCTGTTCAGCCAATTTTCTTTTCCTTTAGTAAAATATATTCCGGTAGCTCAGCAGTTCAATTTTTTTTTTCTTTTGAGCAGTTACATGAACGAAGTCGGTACTGTCTTTCCTTTTTTTTTGCCCTTCTTTATTGACTAAATACATACTGCCATTCATTTTATCAGGTATTTTTGTTCTGTAAAGCAAATTGGCAGTGCTTTTGCAAACCTCAAGGGGGCAGTGCTGTCTCGTATTAACAGAATACCTCAGAATAACTCAGCAACATATTAATAATTATGGATTTATACAAGGAGTAGAAGTTTGCAATGTTAAATATAGCATGGTTTATATTATTTTTGTGTTCACATTTTATTGCTCGTTTATCTGTCCTCTGTGCATTAGTAGTTATAAAAAAGATGTACAAGTGTATGTGACTGTAAAGCTTCATCCATCCATTATCTTTACTTGTTTCTCCCTTTCAGGGTCACGGGGGTCATTGGTGCCCATAGCAGTCACAGTGCGAGGGGCAGGGGACACTATGGACACTTGTGCAACTTTGCCAGTCCATCATATGGCCACATAGAGACAACCATTCACTCTCTCACTCACACCTAGGGAAAATTTAGAATTACCAGTTAGCCGAACAGTCATGTTTTCAATCTGTGGGAGGAAGCGCTGGAGTGCTTGAAGAAAACCCACACATGCACGGAGAAAATGCAAACCCTACCCAGAGAGAACATGTTCTCCCCATTCATGTGTCAGGTTCTTGGACGAGATTCGATCCAGCAACCTTTTTGCTGAAAGGCCACAGCTCTACCAACTGATCCACCGTGCTGCCCTGTCATGTCTCGCAACATGTAAAAGAAAAAAAGTCTTTACCACAGATCAGTCTTGTTATTGTTGCTAAAAATTGTTCAGATGGCACCGAGATATTCACACTCCACGATGCGACGAGCCCTCAGCAGAAACAGGTGGTGCTGCTGAACTGTTTTGTCAGCTTGTGAGTCACTCAGTTTCTCCTCCCTCTGTCTTTAATTTAAGCAGGTGCTCGACGAACTGGGGGAAAAAAAACAACACAGAACGCCTTTGTGTTTATATAACACTTCAGCCCTGAATAGGTAGTAAATACTGGTATGGAGAAGCTGTGGAGCTCAGGGTTAGTGTGTGGGAAGGATGCTAAGAAAACATTCAATCTGGAGTTTGTGCCAATTCATAAACCAATAAAAGCCAGCCTTAAATTTTAGCTTAACAATTGAATTATTGCAGCATATAGGATTTTAATCTTCTCAGAAAATTGTCCATTTTCTCGGCTATTGAAAAACAGTTTATGAAATCTTTTTGACTGTTTCAGAAAAGGGACATTTAATCAAAACTAAAATCTCTCTTCATCTCACTTAAGGCAATTATGCGTACCAGCAATCATTCTCACACCACAGCATGATTGATTCTAATTTCATGCTTTATTGTCATGGACGGAGAGTGAAAGACAGTGAAATTGCTAAGAAAGAACTCGTAGACCATTTCCAGATTCATGCGGCTTGTTTGTTGCCTTTCCACCTAAAGACCAGCCTGGTCCAGTGCATCACATATTGTTCTCATGGGCAGCTTGTCTCTGCAGGAGAGGTGTAAATGACAGGAGCTGTGACTAACCTCATCATGCATGGCTCTCATCCAGAGGACAATATGCTCCCAGTCTGCATTCTTTGCTTTTTCTCCAATATCTGTGTGAGGCAGAAAAATACAGTAATCATTTGTTTGTGCAGTTTTTTGTAAAGTATGCATACTATATTTGCTTGCCTATCTCATTCCCTTCCAATAATCATTAGTTGAATTATTTTGAACTAAGTTTTATTTGGGTAAGTTATGGTGCAGCTTAAATTGAGGTATGGGTAGAGACACTGTCTCACTATAATGTTTAAGACCAGTGGTTCCCAAAGCTGGGGTCAGAATCCACAGTGGGGTCCTGAAACATCAAGGTGGGGTCTTAATAAGATTTTCTGAACTAATTACATTTAATAGATAATAACAACCTTTTTTCCTAGTAGATGTTGAAAAGAGTGATGTTAGTGTAGTATTTAAAATGAATAAAAAGTGGCATAATGGATGTTTTTACTATGCCCTTGTTTGTTTAAAATGATACCAATGTTCACCAACAGAAAAATAGTTGGGGGGCACAGGTCTCTGCTAATGTTATTTTGCGGGTCAAAAGCTGGAAAGTTTGTTTTTCGCTTCTATTTTAGGTCATTTTGCAAAGCTAGTTAATCAGATTCTGTCTTGAAATGAATTCTATTTCATCATATAATTCTCTGGATCCAAAGCAAAAACACATCTTGCTTTGAATGTCCAGCGGTTCCTTTAGGCTTTTCCTGCAAAGCTAATTTCCAGAATAACCTTATGGGATAAACGTTGCGCCACCTCAAACTGAATTTGAATTGCTCAGATTGAATCTGAATGTGCATAATTTGAAATTGAATGCATTGGACCAGCGGCCGGATTCTCTAGAATCCGGCCGCTGGTCGATCAACATACTGCTCTCCAATGCTCCTCCATGTTCTCCCCGCGCTAAATATGCTGTGTACAGGAAGTTCTTCTTCTTGTTTTTTTT